>JAOTQW010000039.1:7449571-7468168 GCA_026260075.1 Sisor rabdophorus | reverse complement strand
TATATATATATATATCTAAAGGTGTCAGTTAGGGCCGTGCAAAAATAGATAAAACTTACGATCGCAATTTATTTTTTGACAAAAGTATATCGATATTATAACCTCTAGTATCGATAAATATGTACATTTTGATCCGATGTATAATTCCATTAATATATATTTGTTACCCTCAGTGTGTCAAACATCTTCCGCAAACATGGTGAAAAAACAAGTTCGCCTCTGACTCCTACTTGTACTTTTTAGTATTTTAAAAAAAATCAATAAGGAGACGAGGCTGCAATTTGAGTGAACATAAAGAATAGATCGGTGAGCTTTAACTATTAAGGGGGGGTGGTTATGAGTTAAATTCCTTACATTACGCTGGTAACTATTTAATTTTTTTACAAGGAGCCCATAAAACTCAGAGTTCTGATTCAGTGACACCAGCTTTCTTTAAGAATGAGAGTTGTTTTGTTTGACACTTTGTCGACTGCTTTAACACTCTTGCTACAACACATGGTGTGTGTCCTTGCCTATGGTCTGATATTAACACATTCTGTTTTTAGAAAAAAAACTGATGTAAGTTATAGTATCTGGACGCTGTTTCTTAAGTAGTGCCTAGTGTCACAATAAGCCAAACAGACAGAAGAGACACTGCGCCTGGGATTCTTTGCTTTATGTACACAGCCTGAGCTTTTCTGGCCTACGTCAGGAAAGGCATGTCTGGGTATCCTTTTTTTAACATGGACAGAATGCTGGCGGGAAGCAAAGTTCGTTTAGCTTGCTAAATTCAACTGTAGCTGTGTTGAACTGATGCACCCACCCCAACATAGACACCCAGACTATTTCTGGTCATTAGATTGTAATTTAGTGTTTCAGAATACAATTAGCAGAACATGAATAGAAATCCTTGTGCACATATCCACATAATTTTGTAATGGCAGTAATTTAATCACAATTTATGATTCATCCTGTTGGGGTTAAAATTGTGGCTATACATTTTTAAGATTTACACATCTAATGTTGAAGTGTTGTATTACCACTATACTGTATTACCACATCTATTTATGCAACCAGCTAACCTCTGAATTTAATGGTTTTTTTTTTTTTTTTTGATTTCCAGGAGCAGTACCTAGGATCAGCAGAAGATGCCACTCAGGTTTCGGTCCTTTGTCCCCTATACACTACCAGGAGTGCTTGCACTCATAGGCTGGTGGTGGTACATCTCTCGTAAGAAAGCACGAATCACAAGCCATGACAGCACAGAGGAACCGGTTGCAGGAATGTTGCCCTCACCTGCTAAGGGTACCAATGGATTGGTGGAGACCACACATTGCAAACCCTGCTTAGACAAACCGAATGCCAAAGAACCAGCTTCTGCCGAGCCGGGGGTTGTAGCATGGATTCACACAACCGCAACAAGCACCTCAGTTGAAGAACAAGTATGCTCCTCGGTGGCAGTGGAAAATCTGAGTGCTCCTCCTCTTTACAGCATTGCAACTACAGACTTTGTACAGAGCAGCTATGATGCTGTCAGGGAAAAGACTCCAATCTTGGGCTTGACACCGCAAAGTCTTGTTGTGGCAAGTGATCCCAATAAGATACAAGATGCAGTTGTTTTTAGTGTGAAGTCAACCCTGTTGCCTCCTAAAGCAGAAACTTCTGGCTCACTCAATCAGTCTTGGGAGCAAACACCCAACAAACAGAAGGCTGATACTAAAGACATTGCACCAGTTGTAAGCCAAGCTGTAGAGTTATCTAAAGCTGAGCGTCCAGAGCCTGAAGGGGAAGTGGCTGGTGGTGTGTTGGCTGTGCCATTTGCTGAGAACCTCCAAGCAGAATTGGCAAATGACGGTCTTTCCTCCACCAAAGAGGACTTAGCTGCCGCCTCACCAACCACTGACGATCAATACACAGAAGCAGCGGTAAAGCACCCACTTGACCTTGACAGTCCTATACTTCCTGCTTCATTTCCAATTTCCAGCAGCTCACCGGTCGTACATGAATTCATACAAGTTCAGAACCAAGAAAATGGAGACCTGAGCCGTTCAGTCGAAAGTTGCGAAAGCACAGATGTGCTACAGCTCCTTGCAGCTGGGCTCATCACTGAAGTCATTTCAGCAGCTGCCCAAGAGGTCATGGCAGTCAGTAGCACCACCTCTCAACCTAGAGAGAATGTAGGGGCTGCTGACAGCATAACCTCTACTATAAACGGAAAAGAAATCAGGAAAGAAGACCAGTCTGTGTCTCAGGTGGGTAACTCTCTTGAAGGCTACAGCGAACATGTAGAGCAGCATGCAGCACAGATTGCCAAGGAGGCTATCAATGGCTGCCTTACTCCCTCTGATTGGGAGAAGCGTGGAACGCGGGACAGTTTTGCTCTCGGCGACCATCAGGGATGCTTCGAATCCACTCAACTCCTAGCTAAAGTTCAGGCCAAAGAGGAGGCCTTGATGGGAACAGAGGATTCCGGTTGTAGCACTTGCCAGTCCGAGGACGGCATTAGCAGTGAGGACCTCGTCATTGGCACAGATTTTTCTTCAACAGTGCATGACTGCAGGGAGGATCTTATTCAGATTTCAGGGATCGTGACTTCAGAGGAAAAAAAAGAAGGCCATCAAGAAAGCTCTGATTCAGCTCTAATGGAAGAAAATGTGCTAAGCACAGAACATGGAACCGCGTCCTGCATGCTAGCAAGGTTCAATGGGGAATCTCATCGGAACGGAACCAGCGAGCAGGAGGCTGATCAGTCTGGAGGTAAGTACTGTTTTTCGCTCCTAAATTTAAGAAGCAAAAGACCCTGCGACCTGTGAAAAGGTTACACGGAATATATGATGTTGGTTATTTTTGAAATGTACCGAGTTGCCCACTTAGTTACTGGTCACACGTTGGATGTTTGTTTAAAACAGTCCTTTTGTCTGCGTATCCTTTTGTCTTAAAGTTTTCTCCCACCTCCCGGTAGGTGGATCGGCTGCTGTGAATTTGCCCCCAGGCTTTCCTCAAATTTTTAGGGCTTGTCTAAAGTGTGAATGAAGCAGTCCTCACTAGGGTGTAAATTTCGTTTCATGGTTTACAGGAAACACCTGTTGAACTGATCATTAAGTGTAATTTTTTTGTTCTTGTGCTGCCGCTCGTCAGTGATGCTCCAAATTAGCCCCAAAATATTTAGAGTATTTAGGCACCAATTGCGTTTGTCCTATTTTCCGAGATCTGACACGCTTTGCCCTTTCTGTAGGCTTTTCTCATCGATTGCTTCTTTGCCTTTTGCTGAAATTGAAAGAAAGCAGCATGATTTTACATTTGTATAGAACCTCAAGACATTGTTTTATTAGAATATTAAAAAAAAATCAAATAAGTGTAAAAATTTATAAATCTTATAAATTATGGTAACCTTTCTGGCCAGGTATCGCATGTAAAGGTGGTGCAAGGAAACGCAAAATTAGGGATCGAAGGTTATCCGGGGTTCGCTGGTTTAGCTTTGTTTTTTGCATACGGTTTATTGCTATAGACGTTTTTTTTTTTTAGTTAAAGCCCTATTTAAGCTATAGACTCTATAGCTCTGTTGTTTTGAACTTCCCGTGCATAGAGTACAGCAATGTGGTAATGTCTGTGAATCTGGAAAGCACTACAACATAAATTTTGGTTAAATGTAAATTGTGACACCACTGACCTGATATGATTTGTGAAAGGATGGATGAATGGATAGGTTTATGAAAAGAAGCTTAATATTTCAGTATTACTATGTCCCTGTGTATTTTGATATATCTGCACGTCATTTAAAACCTAAAAATAATTTAAAATTTCTTTTTAAAAGGGTATAAGATTTGTGGACGTTGAGGTGTCTCTTTTGTGTGGAGTTTGCATGTTCTCCCTGGGCTTGTGTGGGTTTACTCTGTGTTCTCCAGTTTCCCCCCACAGTTAAAAAAAAAACATGTACAATTGGTTGGTTGGTGATTCTAAATTGCCCCAAGGAGTGGATGTTAGTGTGTGTGGTTGTTACTCTATGCGTTGCCTTGGTGATGGAATGGTGATCGGTCCAGGGTGTACCCCTGTCTCTCGCTCTATCGCACTGGGATAGGCTCCAGCACACCCTGTGACCAAAATTTAGGGAATACGTGGGTATAGAAGATGAATGAATGAATGAAATGTTCAGTGTTTTGTATCATATTATCTATCCTATTGTGATGGGATGCATACATATCGCTCTACAGGGCTTATGAATATAGTATACATACAGTGATAAGGATTTGTTCTGTGAATGCTGTTTGCATTCACTATCTTCATCCTTTTCACTAAAAGTTTTGACTTGTAAATCAAGATAAATTATGCATAAATTATGTGATGTATTTGTATTTCAGGGGAGGTGGTAGCACAGTGGTTAAGATGTTTAACTGTTAACCCCTGCTGGGCACCTGAGCAAGATCCTTAACCTCCAATTGCTCAGTTATATAATTGAAGTCGCTCTGGATAAGGACATCTGCCAAATGTTGTAAAAGTAAATCTAAATAAGCTACAGCGCATGTATTAATTTTAAGTAAGTGAGCCTTACTGCCTACACTGCTGTTTACAGTACTTTAGAGGACTTAACAGCTGACACTTTTTAACACCACTGATTAACCAGTTACATCCTTTGGCTTTCCAGTCTCTTGAGCGTCTGTGGAAAATATCGGCATCGTATGTGTTCTGTTGCTTCTCAGGCACTAGTCCTGTTTACACAGAGCGTTGTATTGATTGATGGTTAGTTTAAAATGAAAATCCAAATGAAAATGCTTCACGTAGAAATATCAAGTGGAATAAGAATGGCCGCTCAGATTAAAATGTTGGTGGAGTTGACGGGGATGGGGATTAACCTTTCACAACATGATCAAATGAAAAAAATCCTTCATGCAAATATCTTATTCCTGTTGTTTTCAGCAAGCGTCAAACTTCTATTTGCAGTTATCTGCTGTTTTTGGTTCATTTTTGGGGGCTTGTGGTAAAGCACAACTACAATGAAGTTTTTTATAGCTTTAAAAAAAGTCTTTTTGTACAATATTTCAGCAACAATGTGTGCTCACTTAAGAGCATTGCAATACTGGTTTTGCAAACAAGTGATGGAGCTCTACATCAAAGAATAAAAAATTTAGAAAATAATACAATTAAGACAGTGACTTACAAAATTTTGACTAAAAGCATCTGCGAAAGATCTAAACTCCAGTATGGAATAGATTGTATACATGTAAACCGGTCCATCAATGACTTGGACACCTGTCTGTCTGTCGTTTTACAAGAGTTGAATTTCTTCCATTGTAAATCAGGTTAAAGATAAATGTTCTAGCTAAGAAGACGACATTGAATGCAGCTAATACTCTGGTCATTTTATGCAAATGTTGTTTTGTTAAACATGCTGTATGGGAATAAATGACACTTTCAAATGTTTGATTGTTTTGTTTTTGTCATGTTTGTCTTAATATAGGGTCAGATGTAAACAGTATGGATTCAGTAGAGAGCTGCTCTGCATTGGTGACGGGAAACTGTCATCACGGTGACAGCCCGGCAAATCTAACACACAGCTCTGAGATGATTGTGTGGGAAATAGAGGTGCCAAAGGTGAGTTTTGGGTTGCAAAAAGGTTTGTCTCTTGACTGTTAATTTTTTTTCCCTGGGTACACTCAGGCGCACACACACACACACACACAGCTACTACTGTAAAACCTAGGTCATGAAATCAGAGAATTTGGCCCTGCTTACAACTTTCTGCTGCGACCTCATAAACCACCATTCTAGACCACCAAAACAAAGGGACAAGGGCATCACCCTTCCTCTGTTTCTTCTGAAGCAGTTAGAGATGCATATCGAAGTAGAGTTGAGCTTCAAAAATTCTGACCTCCGGATTTTCATTTTCCTTTTTACTCTTGGTTGACTGTTTACTTTATAGAAAAGGTTTTTTTTTGTATGTTCTCTTTTTGAACCCCTAAATTTATCATTTACCCATTATTGAGGCAGGAACATGTATGTAATT
The DNA here is from genome assembly GCA_026260075.1 of Sisor rabdophorus. NCBI lineage: Eukaryota > Metazoa > Chordata > Actinopteri > Siluriformes > Sisoridae > Sisor > Sisor rabdophorus. The sequence goes on along the minus strand of JAOTQW010000039.1, from coordinate 7,462,188 downwards.
AATTTTTGAATTTGGACCAAATATTTCCTACAACCATGTTTAACATGCAGTATCTTTTTTACTTTTTAATTAGTAATGCATACCTTAATCTTGTGTCTTGTCGTTTGCAGCATCTAGTTGGTCGATTAATTGGGAAACAAGGAAGGTATGTGAGCTTTCTAAAGCAGAACTCTGGTGCAAGGATCTACATCTCAACTTTGCCTTATACTCAAGAGTTTCAGATCTGCCATATAGAGGGTAAGTCTGCTGGTCTTAAAATCACGTTGGGCGTTTTCTTGTGTGAAACACTTCACATTGTGTATGAATGTTTCACAGGTGCCCAGCAGCAGGTAGATAAAGCATTAGCCTTGATTGGAAAGAAATTTAAAGACCTGGATCTGACCAACCTGTATGCGCCTCCAACGCTGCCCCTCTCGCTACCCTCTCTGCCCATGACTTCCTGGGTAAGATTTACTCTGGCACTCTCGTTTCTCGATTGTTGCTGCCAAAAAATCATTTTGTTGGGTGGATGGGGTGTAAGACGCATGATTTTATCATTTTTTTAAATAGAACATTGGACATCTTTTAATATTATGTTATGGTGGGAGTCTTTTGACCCAAAACTACAAAATTGTCTAAACAAGCTAAAAATTTTAGACCCTTTAAACTAATGGATTTCTTTGTGTATTATCTGTAAAATGGCATTAAACTGAAATTAAAAAACCAAACTAACTGGCTATACAAAACTTTAATAACTGGTTGTGAAGTTAACAAAGCTACATATTTAACCACACTAGACCTGTTGTCTTGCAGTTATAGTAAAGAGAATTCCTGACCATAAATGAGTTTCTAATAGGCGGTCATGTATCCCAAAAGTACTGCGCACTGCTGCAGATTCGGTTTGGCATTATTCGTATAGAATTGAACTGAATGTAGTTAATGTAAATTTGATGGTGTAGCTTATGTAGCAGATAATCCGGTGCGGTTTATCCCGCCGCCTGCATTTCTGTAAATTATTTAGATGGGGACAAACCAAAGATGTTTCTAGCTACGTAGCTAGAAACATTGGTTCTAATTAGGAAACAAATGGCTTAGCTTTTAGTATAGTGGAGATGAAAGTGTGTTTAAAGATGCATGAATGGATCTGTTCACGTTTTGTATATGTTTGGTCTTTTCTTTTTGACGCAAGAGTCAGAAGTAGTCGAGCAGCTTTGTGAAACTAAACGTACATCGCGAATTATGCATGTACCATGACTAGTTATGGTATGTTAAGCAGTTAACTAATTATGGATAATAATACTGTCATGTGGGGAAATAGTTTAAAAAGGTGGTGGTTTTTTTTTTTTTTTTTTCCAGCTCCTGCTTCCTGATGGCGTAACAGTGGAGGTGATAGTGGTGAACATCGTCTCTGCAGGCCATGTATTCGTCCAGCAGCACACGCACCCTACGTACCATGCTCTGCGCAGTCTGGACCAGCAGATGTTTCTATGTTACTCTCAGCCTGGCACACCTGCCCTACCCTCACCCGCTGAAAGTAAGATGTCACCGGTTGTTATCGTGACAGACTTGATGTGCATTTTCAAGAAGAAAAATTATTAACCTGCATTTTATTTGTCCGTTTCCTAGTTGGTGTAATTTGTGCAGCTCCTGCAGTAGAGGGAGCATGGTGGCGGGCACAAGTTATCTCCTTCTATAAAGAATCTAATGAGGTGGAAATCCGATACGTGGACTACGGCGGCTACGACCGAGTGAAGATTGATACTCTTCGTCAGATTAGGTTGCTGCTCCTTTTGCTTGGGCTTAAAGTTTGACACCCTGGGTTGTTTCCTCCTCATAAATAATTTGTTTTTTTTGCAGGTCTGACTTTGTCACGTTACCGTTCCAAGGAACAGAAGTGTTATTGGACAACATTGCTCCACTTCCTGGTGAGTGTTTATTAATAAGTATTGATTTTAGCAATTGGAATGTATTGTGTTTACCCACCAACCTTACGGCCTCTGTTGTAGGAGAGGAAGTTTTTTCAGCTGAAGCCAACTCTACACTAGAAGAAATAACACGAGGGCTACCTTTGCTTGCACAGGCAAGTGATGACCAACACAAACCTTTCAGCAGAGTTCTATATAGATTAGCCTTTTTTTAACAAGTTCTTTTTTGTTTTAGGTCACCAATTATGACAATACCACAGGCCTTCCGCTGGTACAAATGTGGAACATGGTTGGGGATGAGGTGAGTGTTCTGACTGGACAGAAGATTTCTACTTATTCTGCTATTTATTAGAATTTTTTATTTAAAGGTAGTAAACGTCTGCTTCTAGTTAAATATACATTGTCTGTAAACTTAAAGCAATAGAATGTGAGGGCAGGGCTGACTGCTGTGGTCAGACAGGTGTAGTTTTTTAGTTCAATTTAGTTACATTTAGGTTTTTTTTTCTAACATTTAATTTTCAGCATATGTTTTAGTCTTTGTCCATTGTTTTTAATAATGAATATATATATTTTGTCCGTGTTTCTTTTTTGCAGCTGGTTTTGCTGAATCGTACGTTAGTGGAGCGAGATTTAGCTACGTGGGTGGACACTTTCTAATCTTTGTGATTTTTTTCTTTTTTTGTTTTTTTTTCCCCCTACCTTGGAACCACCATCACATTTATACCCCTCATAACCAAAGTGCACATCTGTGGTTCACACAAAAACATGGGAAATTCTTTTTTTTTTTTTTTTCAATAAATTAATTTAAAAAAAGGAAATAAGTAGGTTTTGAACAGAAAATGTTAAAGAAAAGTCTGAAATGGTAAAGTGGTGTGAATTTAATTAAATCTTGGGTAATAAAGTTGATTTATGATTTCCGTCCAGCAAGGCTGAAGACTGAGTAAGAACTGCGGTTGTGTATTTAAAAACAATGTGTACATTGTTGTTTTTAAGGGTTTATTATAGTAATGGTGCCGTTTGTAAAGACTGTTGATAACCGAATTTAGCAACTTGTGCCCTCTTGGGTAGATTTTTTTTTTCCTCAGTAGGTCACGTATTATTGGATTTATTTCTTTGTGGTTTACTACAGCAAGTTCTTTTGAGGTCCAGTCCCAATGCCGCCGTGCCCCCTCCACCTGTGTAGATCAGGATTTATGTCATTTACAGTAACACCCAGTGATGTCCAGTGATGTAATCCTGTACAGCAAAGAGTCTTGTTCATCAATGTGGCCTTACCGAGGGAACTAACATCTTGCCTTCTGATGTGCACGGTCAGTGGGACATGTTCTACAAATTGCCTTCAGTGTGAACATGTGCAGCTTGTTTACATTGTTGCTGTAATTCAGTTGGTTATTTAGGAGTTTTCTCTTGTATCTCGAGGAATGCACTAGCGCGCTTACCTGCGCTTCACTCGCGCATGGCTTCGCTATTTGTTTCTCCTGACCTGTGAGGAAACTTCCACATCAGAGCACTGAGGTGTATCAGAGCTCGGGCTTCTGTTTCGCCCAGACCAACTGCCTATAGTGTGCTGTGTCATGTGTATGCATGCAGTCCTGTTTCGGAGCACCTCTCTGAACAATGTGTCACATAATCACACATTTCTCGACATAGCGTGGCTTTGCCGAGACACCAGAGGCCGTTCGATCACTTGTTTGTCGATTACTCAACCCACCAGTCAGGTTCCTTGGGTCAAAAGTTTCATCGCTAACATCTATAATCTTGAATGTTTCAAATATTCAACCATTTATTCAGTCTCATCACACTGGCTGCTAAAATGTGCTTTTGTTAATACTGGTTTAATAAAGCTTTAATGTTTTTTTTTTCATGGCAGGGTTTGATTAAGGAATTAGTTTTGTTAGTGTGAACCACCGGATTATGTATTTGTGTGCATATACACGCACCATTCATTCATCCAGTTTCCTGCTGCTAATGTTGCCAATTCCTGACCTGACTGAATTTTACCAGCTGTATTCATTTGGTCTGTTTGTGCATTTATTTTAATTAAATGTTAATTTTCGTTTGATTTGCTCCCTTGTGCTTGTGGTGTGTTGTTAAAGTAAATGATGGTATCTCTTTGGTTGGGAATTGTTCCCCCTTTAATTTTGTTTTATGATTGATGATTGTATGAGCCCAACAACCGTGTGGATGGATAGATTTCCATGGACTGCAAAAGGGACATGCACTTTTCTGTAACCTCTCGTGATCTGGACTGTCTGTCCTGGAGCAGGCTTCATTTTCTCCTGTCTGGTGCTCAGGTTCGCTCTGTTCTAAGGGAAAATAAATGCAAACCTTAGACAGTGACGTACTTGAGGTATGATGGTCTGTTTAGGTCTCTCGTATAGTCAAACCAGGCGGAGCAGGGATTATTTTTTTTTTAATTCCTAGTAGATTTGACACTTCAGTGCTAGAAGTTTATGGCCTTCTCCAACTTTTTCCTTGCCATGCTCTATTGACCCAATTTCACTGAAGTTATTTTCATTGACTTTGATCGGTCTGTGTCTGTGTAAATAAAAGTTCACTGTGTTTTTGTACAACACCGGGAAGAGTACATGAAAACCACAGGATTATGTATTTTTTTTACCCCCCCCCCCCCCAAAATGGGTTGCTCTCAATTACAATTCTCCGACCACCTCCTGCCCGCACCCCTGTTGTTTTTTTTTATTTGTTTGTTGATTTGTTTTTGTTGGGTTATTTGCCCCTCTTCTCCCCCCTCTCTTTACCCTGACTTGAAGTTCTGTTTTTCTAGGAATGGTTTGAAGTGTTTTGTTTAGCTAGTTGATTTAATTATTTGATTCAGTGTAATGTAAAATCCTGACTTACAGCATAATCATATACAGGTCAGGTTTTGCTAAACTCATGAAAAGGTTTGATTCTTGGTTGTACAGATCTAAACAAATATCTATAAAAAAAGAAAATAAAATTATGAAAACATGCACATTTTGTGTTTTGTGTAATAAAGCGTTTATACAGTTTCTCTGTAAAATACGGTTTCTTTAAATCACCCAAACATGTAACATTGAGAAATTAAGTGTTGCAGATGAGAGATTCCATCATTGGAGAATGGATGAGTGCAGGATTTTTTTCTCCCTGATCGTGTGAAATAGCACACCCACTTTAAATACAGATAATAAGACCAATGGAATGTAGACCATGTTTAATTTTCATGATTCACTGCTTGCCAATTACTGTCCTTGTTTTACAGCTTTATACTTTATTGTCATCTGTTATGGACACATTAGTTAATGGTTTGAAATAACATGGAAACATTTTAAAACTTTCTAGACAAAACCTCCACTTGCTTGTCTTAATGTTAAAAGCACACGGCACTGATGATTAAATGATTTTTTTTTAATTACAGAATGTGTGCAATGAGTCATTGATTTTGTGGCAGGTAGAAATTGACAGTTTACAAAATAACTATTTTTCAGAGACCGACATCTTTCAGTGCTTCACGTCTGATCAGTGAGGACTAAGTGACACCACTTCCTGTATCTTTCTTAGGTATGAGAGAAATTACCACTTATTTAAACGCATCGTATGGGGCAGGAACAGACTTGGACACCAGATTTTGATTTTAGGCACCGAATGTACCTGCGATTATAACAAAAATGGCTTTTTTAATTGTTAATTGTGATTTTAATTGTTCAGGTTTGTCTCTTAATGGAGGAAGAACAATGCAGGGAAAGTCGTGTAACTTGGACATTGAGAAATGATCCATGTAAAAAAAAAGAATATAATTGTGTATAATTTAACTAATTTCTCAAGGTACTAAGTCAGACTTGGGTGACGTTCTCATAATGGCCACAAGATGACGCCATATCGCTAAAAAATTACAAAATCTTCTGAAAATAAAAGGTTATTTGAAAAAATCTTCTGATTCAGGAACAAAATATCTATTAAAATGCTGTTTAGTTCATTAAGTCATTTTAAAACACAAACACGGCCCCCCAAAAAAATGCAGGTAATTGCTCATCTCACGTGGGTAAAGCCGAGCCGCTATGGGGGCCGCCATCGTGTTTATGTAAGCTCCTCCTCAAGCCAGAAGTCGTGTTAGCCAACTTTTAGTTTTTAATGTTATTGTTTTTTTTGTTTGGTTTTTTTTTTACTTTAGTTAACTCGTATAAAGTATATTATTTATTATATTAGGATTTTTTCTTTTACATTTTGTTTTTACAAAGGAAGACCCCTTGCTTGGACCTTCTTGTTGTGAGATGACCGTGCTAAGCACTACATATAGCGCGCTCGCTCTCTCTCTCTCTCTCTCTCTCTCTCTCTCTCTCTCTCTCTCTGTATGTATGTATGTATGTATGTATGTGTATATATATATATATATATATAGATAGATAGATAGATAGATAGATAGATAGTGTGTGTGGTTGTTCGTCTCTGTGTGGCCCTGCGATGGACTGGCAACCTGTCCAGGGTGTGCCCCTGCCTCTCGCCCTATGTGCGCTGGCATAGGCTTCTGCAGACCCTTGTGACCCCAAGTAAGGAAATAAGCGGGTGTTAAAGATGGATAGACTTTAAAAGATGTTCCTTTATAAAGGCAGCAAGTTATAGATAAGCTCCAGATGAGGGCGTCTATTAAATATGCCGTCTGCTCAGGATGCAATAACACCACATGACCACAAGATGGTGTGTGAGTTCATCATTTGAACCCCATCGTCAACTTTTTCGTGCGCTTAACCACTAAGCCCTTGGTGTTGCGTATTAAATTAATCTACTTTATGCCTGTCGGGTTTCTCGGTCAAATAGAGGAGCTGCATGGCCTTATAAAGCTCAGATGGTTCTAATGAGCGCACTCGAGCATATTTGCTGTTCATTCAAATGCCTTCACTTAATTTTTTCCTCATCACCGGTTCAATTCAGTTTTTAGAGGTCACTGCAAATCTTTTTAATTCAGTGAAACAGCGGGTTCCTGAACTGAATTGCACTTATAATGAGATACAACAGGAAGTTGGACATATTCATTCATGCAAATAATATATATTTGTCCTGTGTTCTCATTTCTTTGAAAGACCTTTTGAAAGGCTGCTGAGGCATGTTGGATTTCAATCTAATCTCATATCATCATCATCATTTACACTGTAATAATAAAAACTGAAATAACCTTTATTGCCGGTGGCAAGTGAGTCATCATTTTCTGTTATTCCTCTTTTTATACCATTTTAGCAGTTGTTCAAGAGGAGTCACAGAGCTCTAACATTTAGTTACAGTGCTGCCAGATTGTGTCGGAAATCCATTAGAAAGTTTGTTATAGTCTGTGAAGGCTTTTAAAATGTGTTGCATCAATTCGTGCGGTTCTAGTTGTAGATTTTGCATTCCATTTTCAATCACAGCATGTCCTGCAGTGTGTAGTGCTCTCAGCACTACAGCCGTGACATCTCGGATGCTTCCCAGCCTCTGAGCAGTAAGTGAGAAATGGTCCAGAAGGTATGGACTTCGACGCTGAGTATTATATATATATATATATGCCTTAAAAAGCATGCTAAGAATTCTTAGCATCTTACTATGCGAGTTGCATAACATCAGAAAATGCTCTGTTTGTGTGCGAAAAGGCTCACGTGACCGCCTTTACCAGGCTTCTAAACAGAGCACCTGATTTGTTGTGAACCATCTTAAGATATTGAAGGGAAAGCAGTGGAAAGAACATTGTTCTTGTCCTTGATGTGAGTGAAAAGGAGCCGAGTGAGTCGAAGCAGCTTTTACTGCAACTCACCCACTGTGAAAAGGGAATTATTAGTCTCTTCTAACACACTCACAGAGAAAAAATAACATCTTCAACAAAGATGTCTTTTCCGCAGAGTCATCATAGTGTAGTGCAAGGAATAGTTTATAGAGTGGCGTTGTGCCTTATTGTTAATTTTTGGGACATATTTTGATAGGACAGAGGAATGAAATGAAAAAAAAAGAGAGAAAGAGAAAGAGAGATGGGACTGAAAAGGACCCAAGCACGTGCCAGCACCATAACCCACCACACCAATAATCAAGGTCAGTTTGACCATCACCATCTGGCTGATCTATTATTGATCCTTACATTACCTCAAATCTCATATTTAACCTTAATATTTAGATTTTATTAGAGGATAAACGTAAATAAAATGTATAAACCAAATCATGTCCTAGTGACAGCCAAATTCCTTGATGCATTTAACATTTTGCAATATACGTGGCATCCATTGCAAGAATGTTTTTAAACCAATTGAAAACAAGAAGTTAGATACGAATTTAAAAGCTTCCCAAGACACTACATACACACAGACACGTTATTTGTGGCGGTATTCATTCATTTTTCTCCTCACTATTATTGTCAAATTTAATCCACAGATATTTGCCATATTGAGTTTACCTCTAATTGCAAACAGCGTAGCCTCTAATTGGACAAAGTTCTGTCATGCACTTAGTCTTTGCTTTAATCAGGCGTTGTGAATCTGACGTCTTTCTACACTGTTTCTCAGGGTTTAATGGACTCTTGGGAACATTACAGATAATAGCGGGGTTGCAGCATAAATTAGCAGTTACTTTATAAGACGCATATACATGGACATGCATTTAAATCATCTACTGATTTGTTGTTGATTTACATTCATCTTGGCACATACCATTAGGCTAATAGACTGAAGAGACAAAGCTTGTGTATCCAGCTTTATTCTTTTGTTTAAAGCTTTGACTTTTATCAATAACATAGATTATGTGAAACTTAAATAGGTTTATAGCTGTAAATCCTATTGGAGCTACAAAATAACCCATAATGCTGTTGAATATGAATTTCACGCAATAAGGCTTTATTTCTGTTGACTAACAGTTTATCGTTTCGCAGTACTTAAAAGCCATATCTAATATCTGAGACAACATTAAAGACTTCCACTGCACTTATTTGTACTAGAATTAAATGCTAGATGTTTTTTTTTTCAGTTAATGCTGTATGCAAGGCAACTGTTTTCAAGACACTATGCTGCTGACCATTACGTTCATCAGACCTTATTATGATATAATGTCATTTAGATTACTGTAAATAGCCTCGAAACCATTCTGCCAGGCCTAATCTGAAATGTAATTATGTTGTACATAACAGTGAAATGGAGCGGCAGCAGCAGTCGTGGTGTTTATTCCTATTAAATCTGCAGAAACATTTAACTCTATAGAGGTATTAGGTCTGTTTAGCATGTTTCTCTCAGCTTCATCACAATTATGACTGGAAAATCAAAAGTGCATTTTTAAAACAGTTAGATATTTTTTGAAATGTTATATTTAATAATAGAATTTTGACCTGACCAACAATTATATTAGTTCCGTATATTCAGTGTTGTCAGTATTAATAAACATAAACAGCCCTTCCATGCGGGCTGGCTGACATTTCTCAGAGTTAACTCAGTGAGCGCATCCTTATGGTCGGAGAGAGATGTTTTGCTCCAGGCTCCTGCCCCATATAGTTGCTTGTCTGTCAGTTTACCAACAGGCAACCTGCCAGGCAGTAAGGTGAGACACTGGAGTCCACCTGCCAATCAGCAGCATTTCAGCCCTGCTTCTCTCGGACATTAACTTGATGCGCGTTCTTGACTTTTGGTGGTGCTTGGAGAATCTGTCTTAGGAATAGGTGAGAAGAGACACTGCCTTTGACCGTCAAATGTTTTACTTAAGTGGACCTAAAAAGAAATAAACTGCCGTTAGTTTGACAAAACCCAGAGTGTCCTTACTCTTATCTAAGGGTTTATTTTACTCACTTTTACATGCCTTTCTCTTATCTTTACTGTATAATAGTTTTACTTTTAGGCTTTTAATATGCCTTAAGCAATTGTTTAGTGAATATATATATATGTATATATATATATTTATATATTTGTGTGTGTGTGTGTGTCTAGTTTCATGGTTTGACTCTTTAACCATAACCAGCACCACAATGTGTATATGAGGACTGTCTAATGTCGGCTTACATGAGTTAATACAGACTTTAACATGAAAAAAATATACTGTTTATTTCCCCTAGGACATACATAAATAATGAATCAAGTGTTATCTAATCGAATTGGATATTTTATGTGAAATATGCTGGTGTGATTTGACAAGAATCAACTAGGGGTTTTAATAACAGTTTAATTTTGTTACTTATTTGTAGACGTATTTGTATTCGGATAAGAATAATGTTTATCTTCCACAAATGGCACATACAATAAAGCATGTACTTTTTATGCTTTAGAAATTACATTTTTTAATTCTGACTCCTTTAGAGTCAATTTGATTTTAAGGGCTCCGATTAGGAACAATTTTTTTTGATGATTCCTTTTACCACCTCAGCTTTTCAAAACTAGTGGTATCCGTTCTCTGTGAATGTTACACACTATACCATTTTTTTTTGAAGCAGAAGAATAATTTTGCGGTATTTTTTTTGCCTTTAATGATAGGACAGAGGGCTAAAATTGGGGAGATAGAGTAGAAAGCACCTGAGTTGCACGACTTGGGCATGTGGTTGCCAGCTCCTTAAGCCACTACACCAAAGCATCTGCCATGCACAATAGCATTCGGTTACCCTCTTTGATAGCAGTAAATATAATATGTGTCTTTACATATGAACACACTCTGCCACTTTCTATGGCGGCAGCAGATAATAGCCTGTCAATGTCACTTTACATGCTATTGCCCTGTTACACCGCTGGCTGTGGGTTATTTGCATCACTAACTCATTCAGTCCCCTTTATATCTGTCACATTATAATTATTCATTCATGTAACAGTGGGAGATGCAAACCTAATTTTACAGCACTCTACTCTGTTTTATTCTGCTCTAACAGTTATTACCTACTAGTTATTGCGTTATAGTATCCTCTTGATGATGCTGGAAATAATATACTTAATGAAGGAAAAAAGACATATGCTTTAAATGTATTCCCAATTGCCATGAAGAAGCATGCCTCTTTTCTTTAATCCAATAATAATAATCAAACTAGTAATATTCACTTCTTGCGCTCACTCACTCTGGTTTTTAATTTTTAAACTTTTAATTACACTGTATTTTAAATACTGAGTAAACTATCTGGGAAAATAAAGGAGTTTTATGCTGGATCTCATAGGACAATTGAAAAGTCTTGTACTTGTCATATTAAACAGACTTGTGGTGCCGTTAATGATGACGTAATGGCTGTGCGCCGAGTGCTCCCCACGGACAGATTAGAATGAAACCAAGCACTTGCGCCGTGTTGTGGGCGTGGCTATCCGCGCTACGTCAACGTATTCGATTTGCCTCGACGCGCTTCGTGACTCCGCCCCATCTCTGGTTGGAGGGGGCGGGGAGTGGGAGGAGCCAGGCAGAGCTGAGCCCACGTGTGACGCGCGCATTCCCGGCTCAGTGCGATTCGCCTCAGCGGCGCTCCTGTGGCTCCGTTCGCTGTGACTGCGCGCGTTTTAGTTTGCTGCCTGTTTTTAGTTGGGTTAAAGCGATGGAAGGAGACGGGAGCCAAGCCACGTCCGGGAGTCCGAACGATTCGCAACACGACCCAGGGTAAGAAGGCGTCATTTTTATTCTAACAGCACTTGACTTCACTCTCATGTCCTCGAGCTCCAGCGCGTTAAAGATTCAGCAGCTTGTTTGAAAGCGCGCTGCTCTGGAAGCAGCGCAGGGGCACCAGAGCTTCCGGCTGCTGTCAGCTACACCTTTGTTCGGTTTGTATTGGGAGTCTATCCATTTTTCTCCTCAGCTCCCTCTTCATCATCCCTCCTGCCTGCGTTTAGCGCGTCTTTTTTTTTTTTTTTTTTTTTTTTTTTTTTAAACGGGGGGGGTTGAGTTAGTTATAGCTCCACGTCAAAATGGCCGATGTGACATCTGGACTGACTTCTGCTGTGTTTTCCTCTTTCAGTAAAATGTTTATCGGTGGCCTCAGCTGGCAAACTTCACCAGGTAAGAGAGAGAGAGAGCGTTTTGTGCTGTGTTGTGTGTTTATTGTTGTGTTGTACTGTTTTGTTTGGCAATAAATAAATAAATAAATAAATAAAGGAAACAGCGCGCCGGACGGGACGCGGCGCACGCGAATATCTTTATTTCTAGGCGCGAAGTCCTCTATTCGACCCCTGTATGCGTTAGGGGGCGTTTAAATACACACACACACACACACACACGCACACTGCACTTGTTCAAGCCGCAATCGGGGTGTTTATGGTTGTTTTTATTTTCCCCTTACAGACAGCCTTAGAGACTATTTCAGTAAATTTGGAGAAATCCGAGAATGTATGGTGATGAGGGATCCCACGACCAAACGCTCCAGGTAAATCCTGTACTGTGTGTGTGTGTGTGTGTGTGTGTATTCTCGGTATTAGGAATCGCAGGAACAGTGCGCTACACTTTCCCCAATGACTGAATCAGTGAATGCATCGACATTGAGATTTAGAAGCAGGCAGGAGGGAAAGGACCCCCCCCCAACACACACACATACACATTAAGCCTAAGCTGTTTTAGGTTGACACACTCTCTCTTAGTTGGCTAGTTAACTAGGAGTAAAACAAGTGGTTGGGTTTTTGTGAGATCTGAAACCATCAAACGTGCTGAATAATTAACACCGACATTAAATTAACATTTACTATTAGTATTATAGTATTATAATAATAGTATAAGGTCTTTCTATCTGTCTTTCTCTCTCTCTCTCTTTCTGTCTTTATCCTTTTCTCTCTCTCTCTCTCTCTCTCT
>JAOTQW010000039.1:7428744-7439837 GCA_026260075.1 Sisor rabdophorus | reverse complement strand
GGCAGGGGGTACACCCTGGACAGGTCACCAGTCCATCGCAGGGCCACAAACACAACCAAACGCACTAACATTCACTCCTATGTGAAATTTTGAATCAACAATCAACCTAATGCACATGTTTTTGGACTGAGGAAACCGGAATACCCGGAGAAAACCCGCGCAAGCGCTGGGTAAACATGCAAACCCAGCACAAAAAGACCTCGTGCCCGGTATTCGAACCCAGGACCTTCTTGCTGTGAGGCGACCGTGCTAACCACTATGGCACCGCTCCGCCCATCAGTCGCATGTGTTTAGCTTCAAATATAGTGTTTTATTGCATCTGGTTGTTACATTTGGCTTGAATGTAAATTTAAGAAATGATCTCATCTCAGCTAATTAGTTGTTATTTTCAGTCTCAGATCCTGTATTTTTTAATTAACTTAGTTTTATAATTTATCACATGTTTATGACTCATGGTGTCAAACGCTCACACGCTGGTTTGTTTGATAGAAATTAGTTCTGCTAAAAATGTGACAAAAAACCAAAACCCCACAACCTTTCGGTTAAAGAAAAAGTTTTGGGAGAATTGCAAATAATCAAACCATATTAAAAACCTCCAATGAAACATTACTAAAATCAACGCATTACTAATGTGGCAGATTATTTAATCATTTGTTTATTTTGTGTAACACAACAAGATTTTTCAAGGATTAAATGAATAAGTACAGTGCTGTGAAAAGTCAACAGGGTTTTTCTATTACACCCCCCCCCCCCCAAAAAAAAAGAGCTTTGGAGATAAAGCACAATGAATTTATTTAGCTATTTTTGATTGGCTAAATAAGAAATATTATGGAAATTTTATATCAAATAAGAATTTCAGCCATTAATTTTTTTTCTTTAACTCCATTCATTCATTCATTCAATCATTTATTTATTCATCCAACCACTGTACCCCTTTATTACCTAACTCGGCATGACGTTTATATTTTTGTACTGTGGGAGGAAACCGGAGTACCCAGAGTAAACCCTATATGAAACCGGAGTACCCAGAGTAAACCCTATATGTAAAATGTTATTCAGTTTGTTTGTTTTTTTGTTGCGGTGACAGTACATGGATGTAAGAACTTAGAATGCACAGAATATCTTTGGTAGTGGTGACAGGGTTGACTTGTCAGATGTAGCATCTGGCTTCTCTCTGTGTAGTGTGGCATGTGTTTACTTTTTTCTGTTTTGCAATTCTTTTTGTAAGATTTATTTTTTGCTTACCCAGTAGATAAACAGGACGTAGGGTGGAAAAGAGCAAAAAGACAGAAAATGTCTATGAGCTTGGATTCCAAACTAGGACGCTCAGCACGCTACATATCCATGTGCTACCCACATTGATACCTCGTTGATGAATTTGACCGATCTCTGTACTGTAACCAGTACGTCACCAAACGCACTTTCTTTTCTTTTGCAAAAAGATGCGAAGTGACCTAAGATGTGTCTAATTGACCACAAAAATAATTGCAAATGACCATGTAAAGCCTCCATGTCTGTGCAAGTCCTCTATGTTCTTTATACAGTTTTGATCTTTAGTGCAATACTGTGGTGCAATTTTTTTCCCTAATCCCTAAACGGTGCAAAATACATCACAATTTATTTTAAAAAAAAGCTACATTGCAATGCGAGATTTTTTTTACCCATAATAATCACAAAACAACATGATAAAAAAAGACTGACTAAGTGCTACAGTGTGTGTGTGTGTGCGTGCGCGTGTGTGTCCTTGTTTAGTGGTTGTCCTTCACTCCACTGCAGTGGCAGGCTATTTCCCCCAGCACTGCATACACACTTCACTACCCCTGAAGTTCTTTTTACTTTTCTTCACCCTCATTCTTTGTCACAGGCAGGTGACAGACTGAGATGGCATGAATATTTCGCCTGCCTGCGGTGCATGCACCCGTGTTTAAAATCTCCTCGTGAGATTTCATTGGCTGAGAAAGAGTGACCCGTGATGGACAGACAGTGCCTCGTTGGAAACACCCCCCACCCCTCACTGCCCCCACCCCAACACTGTGCTGGAGCCTCTGCTTCTGCATGATAAATCTGATGCTATATTTAGAGGTCGTTCTTCTTGTGCAGAGAAAGAGAGAGATTACTGACAGGGAGAGATAGCATGTATGTGTGTGTGTGTGTGTGTGTGTGTGAGAGAAAGAGAGACAGAAAGAGTGTGTCAAGATTTTTTTAAGCCACCTCTATCACAGGAAAGTACTTTTCAATCCTCCTGCCTTAAAGCCTTGTCATTTACCCTCGATTTGTTTTAATGTAATGTTTGTAGTCGCTTAAGCTCGTCTAATTCACTTCAGCCGGCAATCTCGAGCTGAACAGTCCCGAAGGAACTTCTAGTCATTTTTTTCTAGATTGAAAACACATTTGACTGATTTTTGTTTTTACATTTTGTACATCACATTTATTTTCAAAACTGCACTAATTGCACCATCTGATTCAGAGCTAGTTCCATTGGTTCTCGGTTTGACGGCCGCCATAGGAGAATTTTACACAAAGTGTCTGCAATGTTCTCAGATTCATCCAGGGAAGAAAAAAACCAACCTGATTGGAACCGTTGATAAACATGGCAATCTAGTGACCAAAAAAGTGCACAGTGTGAGCCTGGTTTTAGTTGTGTTACTTGAGTTTGTCAACAGTGACTGCACAGTTATGTAACAGTGAGCTTGCAGATTTTCCTCTGGCAGCACCTCATGTAACGGTGCAATCACTACCTCAGTATCCGTTTCATTCGCTTTACTTCACAGTCCCTGTGAAACCACTTACCTTCAATTCCTAGCCTGCCACCTTAATGCTGGAAATAACAGCACACCAACGGGACTTTCTAAACAAAACAGCTTCCACCTCTCGTTTTCCTCTTTCTCTTTTTGCCCTCTCTCTCTCTCTCTCTCTCTCTCTCTCTTCTTCTGTCATATCTGTATGGGGACGAAATCTGTTGTGCACATGCTTGTGTGTGTGAATGTAGCTCATGGTAAAGAGATTAAAACACTGCAGGCCTGATAGGTGTGTGTGTGTGTCCCTGGATAAGTGTGAGCGATGGGAGGTGGCTGGGAGGGTTCACATTGCTGATCCAGCTAAACTAACAGGAAGGACAGAGCTTATAAAAGAGCTGTAAACTGACCTGCTTTAGCTTCTCTCCCTGCACACCGAAACACAGCCAAAGCAAAATAAACTCCTATTTGTAAGGATTTAGCCCCTAATAATTGGACCTGTCGCATGCAGGCAGGGGGTATGGGGGTTTTATTAGCATTGTTCTAACGCATTTTGTCATGTAGCATCTATTCTATTATTGTATATCAGCCATATGGCTGACATCCGATTAGAAGCGAAAACCTGCCAGTCTAAGCCAATACTAATGAATGAAACGTTTATTGTTGCAAAACAGCAGCACATGGTCCAAGGTCTTGACTGACAGAATATCATAGTTGCCCATTGTTTATAGGTTGGAACCAGATGTTTTTTTTTTTTGTTTTTTTTTTTTTTGCAACTCATTTAGCTAGCTAGGACAGATAATCCACTGCAGGCAGTGGATGGTGAACTACAATAATATGTCCATTAATTAAGCATACATTCATTGTGATTGAGCTTCGGACAAACAGACAACAAGTTTTAATAACTAGACATAAAAATGTAAAAACTATACAGCTTCTAGTACGAGAAGACGATGCTTATGTGATACATATATCCTAGGGGCACTGTGTATTTGGAACCAATGTGACCATTTGGATTAGGATGTCATTAATTTAAATCATACTAGCTAGCTAACTATAAGATTTATTTTCGTTTGTCAACACTTATTCGCCTGAGCTCAGTATGGGGGTGAGCAGATCTGCACACAGCTTGCATATTTGCATACTTCCATACTAAATAGTATGCAAAACTGAGTTCCCAAGGTGAGAAACATGTACATATTCTTAGATTCAAATGAGCAATATGCGAAATGTTTAATGTATTTTCACAATGGCCTCCTTACTATCCCATTACACTGCAGAAGGGACAGTTGAAAGAGAAAAAATACAGTAAGCATCGATTTGATAAAAAAAAAAAAAAGAATCCAAACATATTGTTCTATGTTTTTCGACGCTTAGGTCAACATTATCCACCTCAAAATTTGCTCGGCTGGGAGGATGTATGTCATGTGACAATATGACAATAGGAACATGGTGGTTGTTAGAATGTTGAATGGATTTGATTTTAAAACAACGTTGGATTCTTGTGGTATTATTGGCAGTAATGAAATTTCAATGTAAGACTATCCGTCTGTCACAAAACCATCGTAATGATCTTCGCAATCGAAGCTGTTAATCAAGTATGAACAGAGATGCTTCTGACCCAACTTCTTTCTAGCCCAGCGCTTTCCTACTGTATTATCTATTAGCTATCTAGTAAAGTATAAGGTTTGAAAGCAGGATTGATTGATTAAAGCAAGCAGGTGGTTTCCTCCTTCAAGGCCATTAATAAGCGCAACTCTGAAATCATTTTCTTATTCCATTTGATGTTAATTAGCATATTGTCTGCTAATAAGTGTCACAAAAAAAGCTGTTTATAATACATGATAGGACAGTAAAGATCTTAGAGCTTTTTATGACTCAGCTTCTGTACACATAACTGTATAATATCGCTGGTAGACTGTTGTTTGGTTATGTAAGTGGTGCAAATATTTGGGACTTTGTGGGGCCTCTACTTAAAGGTCTTAATAGACTGCACCGTGTTTCTCTTAGTCTTCAAAACTAATTCTTTTGCTAAAATTATAACTTAATTTAAACCCCCCCCCCCCCACCATTTCTGTGCCCCCTGTCAAAGCACTCATCAAGATATGACAATGCTCACTGGTTGGCTTTTTTAATTCTGGCTTGGTTTGCTCATGGCTGGCTTTTTATTAACTCGGTTTACTTTAGTTAAACCTTTAGTTTATTTTCTTTATCATCAGACTTTTTTAAAATCCGAAATTAAAAGAATATAGCATTTCTACGACTGTCATATTTTAATGTTGTGGTGTGCCCAAAAAGTTATTTGAATAATAAAAGAATGCTATTTAAATGATATTATATTGCTTTGCAGGTTCTAAATTATAAATCAAGCACGCAAACTAAAACAGTTAACCCTGCATGCATCAAGTGGCGCTGTGGAGCAAGAGATTCATTGTGTTTAATTATAAAATCTAATCTAAGTTAACAGCAATACTACAATAAAGTCCAAACACTGTAATATAATTATTGATCAAACTATTAAATTCCAGATAGGTGGAGATGTCAAGCCAAGCTAAGCCAACCCAAGCCTTCTTTATGTTGCAGGTTTTTATCTGTCCTGCTTTAAAATACTTTTTGCTCTGTACTTTCGCATGTTGTATAATGTTTTTAGTAAAAAAAAACATAATGTAGTGTAACATTTATACTTCAATGTGCCTCGATTCTTTGTTTTAATAATGAAAGGTTTTATTGAAAATACCACTCTCTCTCATTTTTTGTGTGCTCAAATATGCTAATGTAATATTTGTGGGAAATGTCCATCCCGCTAACAAAGGAGTAAAATGAATAGTGTTTGCTAAGTAAGTCAACATCAATAGACACTTACTAAATGCTTTGACAGGAATAAATAGTGTGGAAATTGGTAGGCTCGGTTCTTTTCCCGTCGTACTCACCATATCTCATTAGTCTTACCTGGACACCTGTGGGATATTTCGGCAACAGTGCTTGTATCAACAGAATAGCATTTAAATCTGTTTACTGAATCAAGGTGCACTGAACACGGCCCTTGGTGGACCACTTTAAGTTTCTGTACCTTTTCCAGTTTTTTATTGTATAAAGCTTTCCTTAAAGTTTGGTTCGGTATGCAATAGTGAACGAGATAATAAACTAGTTTTAGATTTATTCATCATTCAACTTCTATACCCGCTAATTCCTAACTCAAGGTTACAGTGGTCTGCTGGAGCCTATCCCAGACAGGTCGCCAGTTCATCACTCGATAAGAGAAGAATAATAGAATAAAAGAATGAATGGGCATAGAAGATAAATGAATGAATGAATGGTTATATTGTAGCTTATTCATAGCAAAACCCTGGACTTGTTATACTGATGAGCAGGCACTCTGAATTTAACTGCTTGTCTTGCCTTTGGTTTAACAGCAACACTGATTGTCTTCAATTGCCAATCAATTATAAATGAAAGGGATCCACCCAACATGCTGGGCTGTCCGTCGCCACATCAAATTTTAATGATCAATCATAGCAGGGTTCTAATGAAGCTGTAGTATGTGGAGGGTACAGTGAGCGCTCAAACCAGCATGTGTGACCAGGTCTTTCTCACTTCGGTAAGGGGACAGGCACTGTTTGACCTCGCCTCTGACTCTGAGGAACCTCGTCTGAAGGATTCGCGAATACTCGGAATATTCTGAGACTATTAAAGCGCACCCCCCCCGCCCCTATTTATCAGATTTAAGCTGCTTGTGGAGTTTTATATTCGATGTGTGCTGTGCAGCCTTCTTTTTTCTGTCACTGTTCAAAGCCTCTAAGACTTATCATGTCTGTTTAGCTTGATCTGACCAAAGCGTTGTAATCAGTTCCTTAGGAGCAGCCATAACCCAGATGGCTTTTTACTGAAATAGGAGTGACATACCCCCTATCTTACAAACGATTCGCTTGCTGAAAGCAAAATAAATTGCAAAGGCAGTGAGGGACTTTGAGGGATTGGAAAGGACATGGATGGAGGACTTCTCTTCCAGAACTGTATACTCTGAGGTGTACAACGTTAAAATCCCTGTAGGTCATTTTGAGTGGTCACATGGCCCTGGTTGCTAAGTTACCATATGCACAGGTACAGGGCTACTCCCAAAGAGGGAATAAACTTGGAGTACATCTCTACGCAGAGTGCAGCTTGTACTCATAAGAGCCGTGGATCCATTTTAAGCCTGTTAGTTTTCCGTAATCATCTGCACTACACTTTAAGAGTTTTTAGCATTTACAAATGATATTAAAGCTCGGATTGAATACATATTGACTTTTTGGCAAAGGCTTAGATGGCACCTTAAAGACCACTGTCATTAAGGGAATCACATCATCATGTTAAAGTGACCATTTGAAAGGCTAGCAGTGGGGTGATGAAGCACTTTCAGAGAGAAGTTGTGCTGTTCAGATGCTAGTTGATGGTCAGCGTGGGGTGTTTAATGGGGAGGCTATAAGGATAAATGTCTGACGGAGTGCACGATAGTGGATAGGAATGCAGATATAATGTTCCGGCTGACCACATCACTCAGATGTAAATGTCCATTTGATAGCAGCAATTTATCCATAGACATGACTGTGGCCTTCAGGAAAGATTGATTTGGGACTAATAGTTGTGGGTTAGGCTGAGGCGTGCTTCCTTTTCCTTTCTTCTTAGAAAAAAAACCCCTCTTCTTTATTATCTGTGTACATTATTGAAACAAGCGATAAAAAGGCTAAATCAGAAAAACACAGGAAGTTAGGGTTAGGGTAGGTGAAGGGTTAGGATAGGATAGGATGCAGTTAGGGTTAGGGATGGGGAAGGTGTTACATTGTGATGTTTTGAAATAGTTAATCATGAAGACAATGTTTTAGGTATTTATTAATTTTTTTACATGTACATAAGACCCCGACCTTACTTGATTTGATGTCACTTATCCTTCTTGTCACACACTGAACTTTGAGGGGTCATCAGAGAGGATTTTGATGATTTGGACATTTTTGCCCTTTCCTGGTTTCCGTGGTCCCACAGCGAGGAGTTTAGGTCTGCAGGCCACCCGGGGAGCATTGTATGTTGATTGGTGACTGTAGTGCAGTGTTTGTTTTCACAGCTGCCTCGCTGGAGGTTTTGATGTTTCTTGAGCTGACCTTGGGGAGTCTGAGCTTTCTGGGCTCGCCTCCTCCTTGGACTCAGTCGGTCATAGCATAGGCCGCTGTTTTCAGCTTACCTTAGTTGAAAGATATGACTTTTGCAACAGAATTCACACTTAAGCCTGTTCCACAGGGAAGTTGTTTATGGATGGATTCATGGATTCTAGTTTGTAGTTTTTTTTTCATCTTTTAAGCAACAAATAAAAAGGGCATAATAGTCTTACTGCAAGTCAGTCCTTTCTGCTGAATAAAAGCAGCGGTGCTTGTTAGAAAGACTTGTTAGTCTTATGAAATTATAAATAAAAAAAAAACAAATTTATACAAATCTTTAATTAGTAGTCTAATGTGGAGTGTCTAAAATATACAAGTCCCTACGTATTAGCTAGTAATAAAGAAGCAGTGGTGTATTTGGGGGGAAAAAACAATATAAAAAAAGTGATATTACATTCACAGTTCTTAGGAGACACCCTATCCAAAGTGACTCACTACTTTTTTAATTTTATTTTTACAACTGAACAATATAGGACCAAGCAGAAATGCATCAGATTTGAGTAATTCCACGGTATAATACTTTATACATATTAAACTAGATTATTAAATATTAAAAAAAAACAACCTTTCTTCCTGCAAAGCTTTTAAATGTGGATTGTTTTCCCATCCTTTAAGCTTTTCCCCATTTTTTTTTTTTACCTCAATTACCCTACGCTGCCCTTTCCTGTCTCAACTCCACACACTCAGGTGTGAAGATGATGTTCTAACTATCAGACGCTTGAACATGTTCTTACGAGTCGTCTGAGAACCCGGTGAGAAATCACAGTCCTACTCAGAGGAGAAGGCGTGAACAGAAAGTTTAGTTGGGAAGGAAACACAAGTGCCACTAAGAGAAAAAAAAAGACAGCACCTAGCCTTAAACTTTTGATTGGCATCATTGACTTGCTTCGGGTCGGGACGCCGACATGTATAAATATCCATGAAAGATGTGTAAAAGCGTCGATGTTGTTTGTAAGCGTTTAGTGGAGAGACAGCTGGCTTCAGTGTTACACTCTGTGTAACACAGCAAAGATTAATAGCTCGCAATAGACAGTAAATGAAAGTTGATTTATTGCCCATTATATACACTGCTGTGCAGATCATAGAATTACATACTGGGGTTTTAATACCACTATGTCTATCAAAAGAGGCAGTTGATGAATATTGGAGCAGAAAGTATACAAAGTAATTAACGGTGAAAGATCACATATTTATAAATGATTTTGCCATTCATTTGGCCCGCCCGTGGGTATAGAGCAGCGTGGTCTGTTGGTAGCTATGGAGCAGAAGTAAAAGATGATAGTTGCGTAATAAACTAACTAAGATGGTCATTTTTTATTGGTCAGGTATTTTTGGCATGTGGACATCTGACTGTCACGATTATAAATTGGCTCTGTAAACAAAAATCATGAGGTTCATGTAAACCTGATGTGCTTTGGTTGGTGTGAAAGAACTCGAATTTGCCACAGTCCAAAAACATGTACATTAAGTTGATTGGTTATTTAAAATTGCCCATTAGCGTGAGTGTGTGTTGTCTTCATCTATGCATCTATGTGTGGCCTAAAAAAGGTGCAATCTCTCCAAGGTGTACCCCTGCCTTTCGCCCTGTGGCGCTGGGATATGCTCTAGCAGATATCCATATGTATATTTTGAACTATTTTATAATTATTCTCATTTTGTCTCCTATAACAACCTTCTGAAAAAAACGTTCTATCAAAGTGTGGAGCAGCGCTGGAGAGTATTTTTTTTTTATTCAGACACAATAGTAGCGCTGTGTTAAAAATGTCTATACAGCTAACTGTTGTTAATTTTTTTTCACAATAGCATATCGGGAATTCCAAGCTCTATTATTCATGCTTATTCCAGTTTAAACTGATTTACGTTTGTGTTAATTATTTGTATTATACATGTTTAATATTTAATAAGAAACCCACAGCTAATGCGAAACAAATTCCTCCCACACTCCTGTAGTTGTCGCTGACATTCACGATAATCGCCTCTGCAGCAAACCCGATGGAAAAAAAAAATAGGAGCGCCTTGGCTTTGTATTGTTGTTATTATTATTTTTAATAATATTATTATATTAAAGTTTTTTAAAACTTTTTTTGGGAGGTGTTGTAATGTTTTTGTATATTGTATTGGAAGATGATGTGTTGTGACACATGTATGGTGATGTGCATCGTATTGCAAGGCCCTTGCCAATGCACTAATGTTAGGCGAGGGGGTATTTATTTTTTTATCCATTAACACGCTAATTATTGACTGACTTTGTTGTAGGACGTGCTGTTGATTTACACAAAGCGTTCGTTACTGTAGTTAAGAGCTCATTATAAAATGTCTGTCATGAAAATGCTGCAGTGAGGTAAAGCTGTAAGAACTCTGTGGCTGACCTCGCCTTGTCAGCTGGCTCTATTTAAAGCAAACCCTTATCATTGTCAGACTCCACTCAGTTTCATGCCTTTGTTCACGGACACACATTACTGAGAGCAGCACTTTGTGTGAACTGCTCACACATTTCCTCAACGTTAGCTTCAAGTGAAGACCCGTGTGTGACCATTAGGGCACATGGGGCGAAAAAGGGCTGTTGATGATGCACTGTGCTGTTTTCACACACTGAAGAAAGTGCTGAGAGCAAAGCTCAAGGCGTCCTACAACATTCTCGTGCAGAACCGAGGCGGGTTCTATTTTTTTTTTCTACTAGCTCCATGAATTCATGAAATCTTGGGTTTTCACATTTTGGCCCTGGCAGCTGGACTCTAAATCCCTTATTGTAAGTGCAGGCCTGGTCTCTCTCTGGTTCTAGCAGACAGGAAAAGAGAGAGAGAGAGAGAGAGAGTGTGTGAAGGCTTATGTACTGGAGATTGGCTGAACAGTGGAGAGTGGGCTGTGAACTGGGGCCGCAGCAGGCTTTCTTCTTCTTTTCTCTCGTGTCACCTCTCTGTGGTGAGCCAGGCTTTATCAGCTGCATAATCTGCAGCTTAAACAAACAAGCACACCCATGGCCGGCTTTTAAAGCAACACCCCTCGCTTCAGCTCACAGAGGAACACGGGGCAGGAGGTAAAAAAAATATCAATTTCCACAGTCAGGCATGTGTTTTCAAAATCCTGCATTCGGACGTCAGGTGTAATTGCTGTAAACGAAGTTTGTTGCTGTGCTTTTGGACAGTGAAGGTGGATCAATTAAATAATG
>JAOTQW010000039.1:7404078-7419880 GCA_026260075.1 Sisor rabdophorus | reverse complement strand
TATATATATTGTATCTTGACCCTTGTTTTGGGATAGGGCTTGTATTGTGAGGCGCTTGACAATACAGTCCTATTATTGAATGAAATAATTAATAATAAGATTATTATTGTATTATATTATTATTTTACATAGAAAAACTGATTGTTGTGTGATGGGTACTTATTGCTTAAATCTTATTAGTAATTTGATGTATGGTATTTACCAGAAACAAAATATTTTTATAATATGTTTATCAGCAGCTTTATGTGCATCACAACATTAATGTTGTGCAGTTGGAAAACATTTTATTTATATTTGGAAGTGGTAAAAATCCCAGCACCACCAGGCTCCTAAACAAGGTCTCTAATATTCAACTGCTCAGATGGATTAAAATAGAGATAACTGTAGGTCCCTGTAAATAAGGCGGAAATGTAAATGTGGGATGATGTAATTATGAGTTACATATCATTGCTTTTCAGCAGAAAACGTTTTAGTCTCTGCACCTGCTCGAGGCTGCTACTCGCGTAGTCTGCTGATGCCGAATCAGATGATTTACTAGTTCTAGGCAGAAGCCAGACAAAGTCTGGGCCACTTTAGTCCAGGTGCAGGTGTGCGATCTTGAAATTATCTTGAATATAACTAAGAAACTCACCTGGAGCCAGGATTATTATTTAAGCAAGACTGGAAACACAATCCAGAAATTAGAGCTGCTTGATTATTGGGCATGAATTGTTTTCTCGAAAGTTTGGCACTGCCAAGCAAACAGGTGGCTAATGACAATATAACATGAAACAGGTTGAAAAACAAAAGGAAGCATCAGGCAAAAAGCCAGACCATGTTTGACAGCATAGACACAGTTTTTACGAGGAGACGTAAAGCTGCAGCCTTCAAAAATGTAGTAGTGAGCCAGGAAATCTCTCGCTCTGCTGGAGCGCCTGGTGTGTGTCGGGACCAACAGCTTCCCTTCTACCTTTATTTACCAGTCCTACCTTTATTCACCAGCTTAAGCTAAGACAAGCATCACAGAATTCACTTGAAAAAGCCTTTTTTTAGCAAGCACTGAGACCCTCAACCAGGCCCACCATGTCCTTCAATTCCTTCTAATACGTCAGATATATTACCTCACAAGTGCTTTGTTTGTTTTTTGTTTGTTTGTTAGTTTTTTAAGTGGAGCAAAATCACGTTATGACCTAATAGGAAGAGCAGCTCTACTTGCCTCGGTGCTGACTTATAAGCTACTGCTGTTTCCTTTAATACTAAAACTTGACATTTAAGAAAATGGCCTTTTTACTCGAGATCATCTGACAGCACTTACAATTATGTGTCTACCTCTTCCTTCCGCTCCTGTGTTTTGTTAATCTATAGTTGCTCTCATGCACAGGTCGACCATACACACCCTAACCTAGAACAGAATAGTAACCTAACCGAGCCTTTTTGGTGTGATGCTTGGAAAACTGTGATAAACACATGCAGAAGAAAAAGCTTCAGTACAACCGTTTTCAGGTCCCCAGTGGAGTATGAAACAGACATCCTGCCAGCAAAAAAAAAAGACAAGAGGGAGCATGAAACAAAAGCCGGGAGAGAAAGAGAGCGAGAGAGAGAGAGAATGCATAGGAAACAAGAGATGAGAGATGGAGACAGTAGTTGCAGCAACAAACCCCAGAAATTCTCAATGAGAATGGATGAATATCTCTGGGGGCTACATTTGAATAAGGATTTGCTTGTCCTACATGCATAAATAAATCCAGGCCAGTAGGTATTGTTTACGAATAACGCCATAAATGTGCATGCCCTATGTTGCCTTTTCTGATAAGCTGAACATGAAACAAATTCCCATGCGGAAAGATAAGATCAGTTTAAATTATAGAGATCTCTTGAAAGATCTTTTTTTTTTTTTTTTGCTTTTCTAGCATCTGTCTTCTTCGTGCTGGAGGTTCTAAAAGACACAAATTTGCCGTGACAGATTCACCACAGGCAGCAACGCCGTTTAAGAACAATAAACAGGTATCAAGAGAGAAATCAGACGGAAAGAAAAAGAAACATCAAGGTGATGGCTGCTGAACATGATTCCAAGACATGTGTTGAAATAAACAGTGTTTGATGTAGTACAGCGGGAGATGATATGATCGCTGTGGTGAGATATTGGTTTTGTTACCTTCTGTTTTAGGTGTCTCTCTCTAAAGTTATATATCCTAAAGTCATACATAATTTGCTCACGGAAGTGTGGCAATGTTGTGAGCCTCGGTGTGGTTCAGAGAACTCTAGAGAATACCTGGTCCTCGCTTGTGAATCGAGCAACTGAACAGTTCGGACTTCGGAAAAGCTGAACAGAAAAGCAGCAAGCGCTTGGCAAACCTTTTCTGTATAAAACTGGGGGAATGTCTAGATCAGTGGTTAAGGTTTTGGACTGTGAAAGATTTTCGGTTAAATTTTAGAAACCACCAACCTACCACTACTTGGCCCCTGAGCAAGGGTTTTAACCCTCAACTGCATAGTTTGAAAATTGTTTTATGGAATAGTTCTGAAGGGAGTTAGTCTATTTGGATCAAACCTGTCTTTAGTATTATTATTATTTTATTATTTTTCCTCAGGTGAGACCATAAATTGTCCTGTTGGTGAATCCATCTGTGTGGACAGTTTGAAAATATTCTGGACTTCCATTTATTAAATCTTTAATCCCTTGGGTAGCATTATCGTATAGTGTCTTGAAACTTTTTGATGCCTCCTTCTACAAAGGTTACACATCTAGGTAAAGCCTATAGCCTGCTTGTGTCGCAGTGTTCCCACTTTCTAACGAGTCTGAATACATTGCGTACATAATATATTTTGTTTGCAACCAAAATGCTAACAATCCCTGCACACATCCTTGCACGCATTCTGCAAAATTATTAATGACCATTAATTACAATTATTCCTGAATTTTATAGCCGTAATCACATTCTGTGCACCATAACCTCAAAAAGCAAATGTGAACTATTTAACTAGTTACTATGGCTTTGTTTAATACAGAGCCTTCAAATTAGAAGGGCATGAATTGTAAGATTGCATGTGGCATATCTTTGGTGAAAATGTTGTAGGGCAGATCTTCAAATCGCTTCCCAGTCCTCCAACGCCTGTCTTGCACTTGAACCTGAGATCTGTCTCCCTTCATTTTTATCATTTTTACTGTAGTACTATTTCCAGCACCCGCCTCCTTCAATATTCCATTTTCAGTGTTTTTAGTCATTCTAATCTTACGCTCTGGTGGAAACCAACATTTTTTCAGTAGCTTTACGCTCTGTGATGACAGCAGTAGATCTTCTCAGATACGGATGTGGAAATGACAACCATAAACTGAGCTGTGCTATGAAATGTTTAAAGCCATTTCAATTTCATCAATATTGCATCTTAAGCGGGAAGACCAGAACAGCTACTGGTGTTATGTAGAGTTTTTGGTGTGTGTTTTTTAATTTTTTAACTGTTATTTTTCCTTTTGCAATTATTATGGTCTGAATCTAGTATCGGTTCGCTTGTAGGTGTGTGGCATTTAACCTAAAGCAGATAAAGCAGATTTGGGTGCTGCATTCTTGTTTTTTTTTTCTTTTTTTTTTCTTCCTCTGACATGTTTTCTTTACATAAATCTGTCTGGTTGTCTCTGTCTTGTGCTGTCCCTCTCTCTCTCTCTCTCTCTCTCTCTCTCTGTATATTAACTAACCTGCTTCCTCCCCATGCAAACTGCTGCAGTGATAAATCGCTTCACGGGCTCCTTGTGGCCAAAGGGAATGGGGGCGTAGCCGCTAACAACAAACAGCCGAATATTAATTGCCATCCTTTTTCCTAACTATGAATCATTTATACGCCGATCCCCGTGGACCTTGTAGAGCAGCTTGTACAGACATGTTGTGCACACGTATGCAACAACTGTACATGAGAAACACGTCATAAGAAAACCACACTTTACTTCATTAACGGCTCTCTGTGTGATCCTGCTGAAGCATCCGTTATTAGTACAGAATCACTGTTCTTAAGGACGAAGCTAAACTGCAGCAGAGCGTGTAATTGCTGCAGAGTGATGCTAGGTGAGATATGGGTTTAAAGGGCTGCCACACAACTTGCTTTTAGTTTTGGGAAATGTTGTTGCCGTAAGTATACGGTGTGGTATGTCAGCTTAGTAAGACCTCCGACCATAGAGCATGAACAATGTGGAAACATTTAAATGAACAAATATATCATTTGTAGATAGACGTGATACCTCAGTGTTTATGGTGTAGGACTTCTACTTGAAAGATCGAGGTTTGATTCTCAGCACCACCCAGAACAAGGCCCTTAACCCCCAATAACCCCCATTCACAAGTTGCTCTGGATAAGGATGTTTGACTAATTTATTTTTCAATGATATCGCTCACCTGCCTTGACTCGCATATGAACTTAAGTGACATCCCATTCCTAATTCATAGGGTTCAATTTGACGCCGGTCCACCCTTTGCAGCTATAACAGCTTCAACTCTTCTGGCAAGGCTGTCCAGAGATTGTTTAAGAATGTGCTTATGGGAATTTTAGACCATTCTTCCAGAACCGCATCTGGCTCTCAGTCTCCGCTTTAATTTAATTGTGTTTTGTTGGTTGAGGTCAGGACTCAAGTCAAGTTTATCCACACTATTTTCTGTCAACTATGCCTTTATGAACCTATGCACTGGTGCACAGTCATGTTGGAGGAGGAAGGGGCCAACTCCAGATTTTTCCTACAAAGTTGAGGGCATTGGAATTGTCCAAAAATCTCTTGGTATGCTGAAGCATTCAGAGCTCCTTTTATCAGAATTAAGGGGGCACACCATAATCTTCCCTCCACCAAACAATCTTGGCACAATCCAGTCAGAGAAGTACCGTTCTCCTGGCCATACCCAGACTCGTCTAGCTGATGTAGAAGCGTGATTTGTTACTCCTGAGAACTCGTGTCCAATGCTCTAGAGTCCAGGGGTGGCGTGCTTCGCATTGCACTTAGTGATTTATGGCTTGGACACAGCTGCTCGGCCATGGAACCCTATTCCATGAAGCTCTCCGTGCACTGTTCTTGGGCTAATCTGAAGGCCACATGAAGTGTGGAGGTCTAAAGCGATTGACTTCACAAAAAATTGGTGACCTCTTTGCACTATGTGCCTCAGATTCTGCTGACCCCGCTCCATCAGTTTACGTGGCCTACCACTTTGTTGGCTGACCTGCCTAAAAAATTCCACATTCTTGTGGAATATTTAGGAGTGAGGAAATTTCACGAGTACATTTGTTGCACAGGTGATATCCTAACACAGTTCCACACTGAAATCCTTTTTTTAAACAAATAACAGCATGCCTAGGTGCTAGATTTTTATACGCCTGTGGCCATGGAAGTGATTGGAACACCTGAATGGATGAGCGAAGACTTTAGGCAATATACTGTATATTTTACAATATGAACACATTTAAATAGATGACCTAAATAGCTCGATTTTTAATTAGAAATTGGGTTGATTTGGTATTTCAAGTAAAATATAATATCCAAATTATAATTAAAGATAAATATGCAATGTGCAAATGCTTAACTTTTATTCTACAGTTGAACTTTGCAGTTATTGTACAAATCCTGTGCATTTAGAACTGTGGTACATTGGTCCATTATAATCTCCACTTCACATTGCCCATACAACAATGCGACTATTGCAGTTGCACAGAATGCCATGGCAATCCCGAAACTACATCTTGTGCAGAATTACTGTAGACCCCACTTACTCAACGTTAGTGTCTGATCCAAATAACACTATTATATCTATTGCAAATTTAGAAGTGTGAAGGGTGTTGCACACTGAGTCCAAAACCTTTGCTCTGAAAATGTTCATGTTAAGCAAAAATTATTATGTTAAGCAGTGTTTTGATCATTCAGAGCCTCATCAGAGACATCATTCACCGTCCCAGCAAAAGCCAAAATCCAAAATAATGACCCACGCTCTAGCTTAATGTATGATGGTTTCAATACTCTGGCGTGCATCTTTCCGAAATCGCAGTTTCGTGTGTTCTTACTGCCAGGCTCTGCTCAGGATCAATGCCTTCAGGTAAATTGGTGGTCTTTCATTTAAATATGTGGCTCCGGTTTTGCTAGTAAAGTATCAAACTGAAGCACTGAAATAAACTTTGTATATCTGAGAACTGTTAAGTATTACATATTTAAAAAATGTAGACTTTAGAGTGCAACAACCTTTACTATATTTATATATAGTGTAAATATCTGATTGGGGATAACGGTTACACTACATTTAGCAGGCTAGTAAATATTGAGTGAAACATTCGGTTTACTGCATTAAGACACAGTTGTAAATAAGTTTGGGTTTTTTTTCCAGTCTCAGACCTACAACCACTTCCATTTTCAGTCTCATTAAACAAAGCGGTAAATACAGCATCACATTCAGCACAACTTCATCCACGAAGAAAACCATTTCAAAGCAGCTTGTCACAGTGTGCTACACAGTGTATAGCTTGAACACACAAAATTATCGAGTAATAAAGGAGAAGTAACTAACCTTAACTTACAGAAAGCTTAGGTTTTCTTTTGTATATTATTGGAAATAAACACTTGTTTTTTCCCACTGCTATTAAAGCACTTTAATACATATCACAGTTAATTTTAATTAACGATAAATCAGTTCGGATTCTATCAGAAAAGGGTCAAAGCTTTTCTTTACTCTCAAACTCTTGTGTTATGTGAAAATAAAATCAGTTAAAATAGGACTATATTGCGGAATGGCGACACAGGCTATATTAAACAAAATCGATGAATTTGTAAACTAATTTATTTATTCATACCCCCAGTCCATCACAGGGCTACGCACGCACACACAAACACATCTAGTTGTTTCACTGTTTTATCTATCAATCAATCTAATGTAAGTTTTTTTTTTTTACTGTGGGAGAAAACCCATAGTAAAGACCCCTTGCCTGCTGCTAAAGACCCCTTTTACAGAAAGACCCCTTGCCCAGTGTCAACCAGTATGCCGCCATGCAGCTCAGTTTGTAAATTAAAGTCCATGTCTTTTAGTGAAATGTATTTATTTAATTTTTCTTGTATTGTTGGGATAACTGTAAAAGAAAAAAAACGGAAAACGTTTGTTTTTTAAAGTATCCATGAAGTAATCTTTCCTATATAACTGTCCTCTCTCTTTCTTATTCTGCCGCTCGCTTTCTTTTTTAACTTAAGGCTTGCTGTAAGACAGATAAATGTCTCCTTTACATCCATTAAGCTCCACCCTGCTACAGTGTGGTGTTTTCAGCGAGTCATTCTCTTACGCCTGTACGCTGTTGTACCCCTCCATGACTTTCTTACTTTCCGAATAGACACACACTGCATTACAGAAAGCTACCACTTCAATCCGACCCTCCGTCCAAAGGTGCAGTGTGTGTCTATTCTTCCGATGCCGCTTAAGTGAGGTGTCAATAGCATTTAAAGATAACAAAAGACTGTCGGCTCACGTGAAGCCTCACTAGCTCCTTGCTATTGACTTCTTTTGTGCAGAGAAACGCTTTATTGTACTCGATACTTCATGGACCATTTGTTGCCTTTTTTTTTTTTCCTCCTCCGGTCCTCCCTCTCTACAGTGCCGTTCTCTATGTAACCTTCAGGTTGTTGGTGTAATTAGTATTCGGGGCCCGAGCTGTGGCCTGTGGAGGTGAGGCGGATGCCCTTCGCCCCTCATTAACGAGGTCGCTCTGAGGAGTGGACGGCTGTGACACAGTGTGTGTGTGTGTGTGTGTGTGTGTGTGTCTGTGAGAGGCGTTTTGGTGGTGGTGGGGGTGGGGGTGGACCAAAATGTAATCACATGTCAGGTGGGCCTGCCGGCTGCAGGGTTTGTACCTCTGCCATTATCACCCACCCTTTTCCATTGCTATTCCCCTAAGTAGCCAGACTTTGGGGAGTACAGATTTGGGGAGTACAGATCTCCTGTCTGGGGAGCTGTTTATGATCTGTTCTGCTGGTGTTCCTTTCCTAGGGCTCAGTTTTGTTGCAATTGTGCAAATTAGGCCAGCGCTTGATTTAGAAACTGAAATTTAACTGGGCTTCATGGGATTGCATGGAACAAATCTCTAAAAACCAGCCCATGATATAGATGTTGGTAGGAAAAGTTGTCTACAGGATGACTATGGTTCATGCAATCTATACAGATGGCCATTGTAGAGCAATGGGTGGCAGTGAGCCACATACAATCCTGTTTAAAGTTTGGATAAAGGTGTTGGGCATTATTATGACATTAACTCAACTGTGGTTTATTCTCATATGTCTGCAATATCATGGTTTCACACAAGACTGTAAATCTGTTCTCATACAGAAGAATCCTTCACTTATGAGACTAGGTTAGTGTGCAAACAAAGCCGAAATGAACACATTTAACCCCCAATTATTCTGTTAAAATATTTTTTCCATTCTTTCTAGTTCCCCCCAAAAATGTAGAAACAAATCTCATCATAGCAGCCAGTTAACTTTACAGCATCTGGCAGATGGGATTTACATTCACAATTTTCCGGGTAGCAGTTTAACACCAACCACTAAGCTCCCACCTCCAGATGTGGCTGTGCAGAATCTCTGTCATGTCAAATAGTGTCAGTGTTGCTTTCAGTGTAACCTGTAGAATTATAACCTTGATTTTCTGCTACAAAATCAGCTCCCTAAACCATGTAAATAATACGAATATAACTGTTTTTAAGCATTTCTCCCTTTTTTTAAAAAAAAAAAATCATGAATACGTATAATGTAATATTTATATTACTACTGAAAACTCATTCAAATGATTGTTTTATCAAACAACTTTGTGTCTTTAGGACCTGATTCCAGAGTGAGATATCTTTTTTAGCCTCAGACTTAATAGCCGTGGCACATTTTTTCATGGATAACAAAATAGAACATCATTTTTATAATTATCATGTTTTTAAATGTGAGTGTGTAAATAGCAAGTGTACCCCGTAATTGATGGCTGTTTCGCTTGCAACTGAGCTAAAATAAACATCTTTTATAATCATATTTTTCTGTAAATTGGTGTTTTTCTGTAAAAGATTGTTCTGTTTTATAGTATGAGTAATTATGTTTCATGGCCATTATAAAGTGCTTTATATGATAAATAACGATACATGATACTTATATAAAAAATTATTTTGACTTGTTTTGGAAATTGTTTTTTTCCTATAATTTGAGCTTTCATAAATATAGTAAATGTACTATGAACTTGAAATTAAGTTTAGTATAAAAAAAATGCTCTAGTTTACATAGCAGTTTTGTGGACAAACATTATTATTATCTCAATTATTGTGTTTTCACATGGATAAAACAAACATCAGTTAAATAACAGGGAGAAAGCTTAGCAATGGAAATGTTATTTTGTTATCCTCATTTGCGTTTCCCTCAGTCATGCGTATATGCACGTTGATTAATCTGTTGAAATAATCGTTTGTTGCCAATTCTACCAAAATGCAACTTACTTGTTCTTTTCACATAGCAGGAGGTTTACTGTAAATCCTCCTCTTATTCCTAAAAACAGCTTCTTCAGATAGCAACATGTTGAGAGTCCTCTGGTTACTTGGTTGTTTTTCTGGTTAATGTTTTCCTTACCTGGTCAATGGTTTTAGAGTCACCGATTCTATGAGGATTTTTTTCAACGATTTTTGATGATATTTACTGAGGCTCTGTGGATTGTTCAAGTGAAGGAATGTTATTGGTTTATGAGCAAACCCTGACTACTTCTGCAGGGCATGCAAACAACATTAAAACCAGCTATTAAAGTAGTAGTAGGGTTTTATTTTAATGATATGGCAGCATTTATTTGAAAAGAATTGTATTTTTGGATCGGTTTAGCCAAACAACCCAATATATATTTACCAGACTGGGTCTAAACAACTAAACAACATCATTGCACATTTTAAACTACGCATTTTTCAACTATTGTATTATAGACGGCTGATATATTTTAACGGCAAAAGCTGAATGTTTGATCAAAGCCTACGTAAGAATCCATTAAATAGCGGCAGTCCGATTATAAAGACCAAGCTGAAGTGATTTCTGCGTTTTATTTAAATAGCTGGTGATCGCAGCTCTGATCCAGAGTGAATTACATTAAAATCATAGCTGCGACCAAGCAGTTGAGAGTTAAACATCCTGCTTATGCATCTAGCAGTGGCAGATTGGTAGTCCAGGGATTAAAATTTACAACGTTTTAATTAGCAGGTCAACACTTCGAGCATAGAGCTTTTAATTTTCTACATAAACGTTGTGATAAGGATTAACTAACAACCATTCGCACATTTATGCAAAGTTAATAACCAGAGGTCTAAAGATGCTTTCACATTCTGTGTCTGAAAATCGTAGAAATTTCCTGTCGTCTGTGAATAAGATCATTCGCTCATCTAATCATACATTGACGTTCACAGTGTGAGAAATCCCGTTCCATATCTTTCCCTTCCACCTAGTATGAACATTTTCATTGAAAGATCTGCCAGTTGGAGGGGCAGTGCTTTGACCCGCTATGAAAACCACTGAATGTTTTCACTCGTGTGGGCCAAAAAGTCTAAAATTTACACTAATATGAATCGGCTTAGCGAATTTGCTTTGCGCAAATGTTCATGTTTTCGTATAATATTTGAAAAGGCAAAGTGTTTATTTTGGCAGCGGGTGAAGTATATGCGGTCTGCAGGCTAAGTGATTGTTATGGTTTAGAGAGAGAGAGAGAGAGAGAGAGAGAGAGAGACAGAGAGACAGATGGAAAGCAAAAGATTGGAAACTGCGAAAAAAAACATCGATTTCATTTTTTCCCTCTAAATGAAGCTTGATTAAAGTGTTAAGTAGAGAAGTGTCCCAAAAGGTACCCTTCTTGTCACTGTGGAAACATCAGCGTGGCTCACACCGTGGGCAATGTGCCGTGCCCTTATTTCATCTGATTTGCATGCTAGAGAGAATTAGGTAATTGGCATTTATGCAGAACAAAAGAGGAGCTGCTCTGTCGGATGAGGGAGAAAGAGCTTTTCAAGTGGAACCCGGCGCAAGCAGCAGGAACGGTGCTCTTTTTATGCACTGTTGTGCTTGTTCAATTTGCGCATGGGAACAGTTCCGTTTTCAGTAGCCTGCGCTCGACGCAAGCCGTTTGTCCTTGCAATAAATTCCATGGATCAACTGTGCGGTATTTCAATCCGTCTGCATGAACGGTTTCTCGTGATGCTATTAGAACGTTGCAAGATGGGCTTGAAGTAGAGCACTAGAGACTTGGTTAGGACCTCATAATCATTCATCCAAAATATTGCCAGATTGCCCGGCTGTTTGTATTGTCATGCCCTGGTTGTGGTGTGCTTTTCTCCTGCTGCAATTATGTAGTGTAGTAACCCAGGAGTGGCAGAAAAGCTTCTCGCTAATGGTTCCTATTAGATAGAGAGAGAGAGAGAGACAGGAAAAGAGGATGAGAAAAGAGGCGACGGCTGTTCCACTCAGCCTTGCACTCGAAATGGGTTTGAACAAGCCGTATCTGGTAAAGGCAGAGCCGCCCGCCTGTTTACTGTGTAAACCGATTGGAGCTCTGGCATATCGTGTGTGCAGTTTTTAATAATTAGAGCTGCTGTCCTGTTTGAGTTTGGAATCGCTCTCAAAGTCATTTTTGTTGCACGTGCTACCCTCTTCCTCATTTCCCCCACGTCCCCAAGCTGATATCATGCTGGAACAGATGTTAAATTAGAGGCACATTTCGACTTCTCTGTTGACAAGGGGCGCGGAAGCAGAATGGATTTGTACACATGGAAATCAAGACAAATTCAAACACGCCAAAACAGTTTGAACAGACCGAGGCCTTGTAATGCCGTTTAAGCCTTGCTGATCACCTTCAGAATTCCTCGGACGTTCTGACTGATGTTGCCTAAAAGCTTATTAGACGAGACATCAGAGACAAACAAACCAAATATAATCAATTCCTTCTAACATAAATGCAATTCAGCACTACGACCTTGCTGTGTCCATAAGCAAAGCGCGGTCAAATGCGTACGCAGCACAGTGTCCGATGTGTATGCGTAGGTGTAGATATTTTTGGGATTGTGTTTTGTGATGCTTCTGTGTATAGAAACTCCAGGACCAAGTAGAGATTACAGGTAATGGAGTGGTTCAGTTAAGTTAACTGCTGATTTAAAGATTGCCTGTTCGATTCCTAGCACCACCAAAGTGCCATCAGCAGGCCCTTAATCCTCAAGTGAGGACATGGTTTAACTAGCATGAGGTAAACCTAAGTTGCTTCGAATATGCGCATCTTCCAAATCCTACATAAATGCAAATGTAATGTCGCACAGCAACTACAAAATAGTTTCATCTGGGCTTCAGGGTGGGACGACTGCTTATACAGTGGGTACTTGAGCGTGTACGCAGTGAAGCGTTTTCTATAAGCATGAAAGATATTCGAAGACCACAAACAGCAGCTCAGAAAAAAGTGCACAGACCACCTTGCAGTGGAGGCAGGTCATACACGGATGAGCAGAGTTTGTGGGCAGGTGTGTATTTAGAAAAAAAACAAAAAGGCTCTGCTGTACTCTTTTGCAGTGATGTACAGCCCCCATTCCATGATCTATGTTAATATCCAGACAGGCAGTATGACATTTCCAGCAGTACGACAGTTCAGCTTACATCGCTGAGGTACATTTGTGGCGTAATGAGTAACAAGAAGCAAAAGATGAGCAAAAGATTATAAAAATATCTTTTATGTGCTTGTTGATGCTCTTGTTTTATATTAGTTTGTATCTCTTGAGTTCACAGCGCATAAGCAATAACACGACTGTCCAGATCTATGATCCAGATCTTTTTTCATAACTATGAGATGATGCGCGTACACACACACACACACACACACACACACACACACACACAAAGGCAATGGTAGTGTTTGTAGCATCTCTATGGCTTGTTCAGCTGCAGCATCTGTGCAGTGTGCCGCCTGACAGAAGAGCCGGATCTCTCCCAAAGGCAGAATCACTCAGAATAGCCATCGTCCTAATTGCAAGTTAATCCCTCGCTCCGGGTTCATTTATCCTCCTGCTGCCTAGTAACAATGAGGAGAAACGATGTTTTGGATCACTGCCTCTGGAACCGCGTTGCATTGGGAACCCTTTGAAACAACATTTGGCCATTTTCAAGGTTAACTGATGTCAACTAAGATCTGCTGAATATATATGTGTTATAACGTAGATTATAAACCTTACACACCATACTGTCCTCAAATACTGTTTACCGGTGCTGCTCAACTCCAGCCCTGGGGGTTCTGTATGTTTTTTTCATTTTAAGAAAAAGATATTGTGGTTAAACAACCGCCTCACAGTAAGACGGTCTATACATGAATGTATCTAGAACCTGGGGAAGTGGAAGCTCAGATACAGTGTTGGACTGGACCATTGGTTTGATTTTTATGACTACCAAGATGCCACTACTGGTGCCCTGAGCAGGGCCCTTATCCCTTTAAGTGTTTAATTGGTTAATTAATGTCAGACGTGTAAACTTGAAATGTTACGTCCATGTGCGTCTTTGGCGGGTCTCAAACCCAAATGCATCATCGAAACAGTCTAAAGACAGTCGATGGTCAGTTTTGCTTTAAAATTGACTTTGATGCAAAGTTAAGCTGTAGATGATAATTGTTCTTTTTGGCACCTCAGAGAGGCACCACAGCACAACAGAGGTAAACCCTAGAAATGATAGAAAGGATTGGCTCGGTGGTTAATGTGTTGGGCTGCTGAATGGAGGATTGTAGGTTCAATTCCAGACCCCTGAGGTCCTTAACCCCTAAACTTCTCAGTCGCTGGTAAGTCGCTCCGGATAAGGATGTCTGTGCTTGTAAACGATGAGTTAAGATGGGTTCTTCTTCTTTTTTAGCAGTGAGCATGTCCACACTCTGGTGCTTTTGCTTCTTATACTTCAATCCTACATTATGAGTCACTAATGCAATCCAGAGGGCTCAAAACCTGTCAGTAATTTTTTCTCTTCTCTTTTTGACAACCCTCTGTTCCATGCAGCATGGTCTCATATGCACTTGGTTAATGCTGTGGCATTAGCAGGGATTATAGCAAAGTGGCAGAGGAGATTAACCTGTTTAATCGATCAATTACAGCCAACATAGTTAACCTGGCACTTTTCTTTTCATCAAGACCCTGTCAACAGTGGTTCCGAAGGAAAAAAAAGACAGTGCCAGTGCACCATCAAGCCTGATCCTGTATTCTCGTATCGCCTACACCTTTCTTAGGAAGTAAAATGCGTGCTTTTTCATGCGACTTCACCAACAGGAGTAGACCTTTTTCTAGTTACCAGCATCTGAAAATATAAATAGTACAACATTGAGTGAGTCAGTGGTTCCAATAGACAAGAGAAACACTGAGAGCAGACCAACACCAGTCCTAAAGCATAAACCCTGCTAGCACAGCAGACCTCAGCATTCAGAAAACCCCCAGAGCTGTGATAGTGAAAGCAGGTGCGCTGGACAACAGAGCTCGTCCTGGGTTAAGGATTTGAGTCACATATGAAGATTTTTACTCGCGGTAGTGGTAGTTTGGAAGGCTGTGGAGTGTATCGGATATTCTTGTGGCAGATCAGTAAATATCTAATCTCGTCTTTTAAGAAAAGGGTGTTCTAGTATCTCTTGCTATAAAAAGCATCACTCCTGCCCGCACAAGTCCTGCTGAAATTAACCACAACACGCCTACAGCCTGTTCCATTCGAAGGCTAGCCCAGGGAGTGGTGTCTGTTAACCCGAGAGCTACATTATAGGATAGACTATATACCTAAGTAAGTTATGTTTGACCCTCAAAGGGTTTTTATATAACATTTTTTGCTCTACACACACACACACACACACACACAGTATACAATGTTCATTATCCACTGTAAGTGCACAAGCTGGTATAACTCAGGATTGTCTAAAAATGGTTAAATGCTAAATTGTTTATCTGAAGACCAGAAAGACCTGGCTTCAAAGCCCAC
This sequence comes from Sisor rabdophorus, assembly GCA_026260075.1. Taxonomy (NCBI): domain Eukaryota; kingdom Metazoa; phylum Chordata; class Actinopteri; order Siluriformes; family Sisoridae; genus Sisor; species Sisor rabdophorus. Next base: position 7,404,924 of record JAOTQW010000039.1, on the reverse strand, counting down.
CACCGCTAGCCACTCCTGGGTCCTTGAGTAAGACTCTTAACTCTGCTCCGGTTGACCCTGCAACTTACTAAAATGGGATATGTGAAGAAATGATTTCACTGTGTTGTAAAATGTGTATGTGACATATAAAGGCATTTACGGGAGTTTACGGATAATTAACCCGATTTATTGCTCCAGTGATTTTCGATTAATTGATTATCAAAATAATCCTTTGTTGCAGCTTTACTTAATAATACTTGGTCCAAAAATAGAACTCTGCTAATACCAAAGGGAAACTCGAAAATCAATTTTCAAAGGATGAATTCGGAAACAAATCCCTTTTCAAAGATCTGTATCCTCATGGACAGAGCCTAACAGTCTGTAATGTAAACCGGGTTGATTTTATTAGAGGAAACTTGATTACCTGCATGGATTTGATTATAAACTAACGTTTCAAAGAAGGCACACAGATTCAGTAGCCTCAGAAAACACAACAGAAATCAGAGACATGGAATAAACAGGGTAAAGTCAGACAATGGTGGCTTGCAATAGGGCAGAAAAGGTATAACATGCTGCCCTCCTCTAGGGGGCACTGTGTGAAGGGCAGGATATTCATAATATATGTTATGTTTTTTATGTTGCATTGCCTGGGCTTACGTGGCATTTCTTGCATACGAGTGTGTTGTGTAATGTGTGTTAAGTAAAGTATGTGGGCAGCTGCAGTGTGGGACAGTGAACTGCTCTGTGTGCTGACTGGAGCAGACTTGACAGTGCTTTTGCCAGCCAGCTGGGTCCTAATTACCCACAGGCAGTCACACACACACACGCACACACACACACACACACACACACACACACACACACACA
>JAOTQW010000039.1:7389715-7401407 GCA_026260075.1 Sisor rabdophorus | reverse complement strand
CCCCGCCCCCCCCACCTCGCCGACTTCTCCTCAGCCTTAATGTGGAAATATTTTTCCTTCTTGCAGACTGTTTATCAAGGCTGAGTGCTCATTGAGATGCAGCGTGTATCCACTGGATGGAAAGCAGGAGGTGTATCAGACTAGCCATCTCCTGGGCCCTATAAGCAACTATGAGCAGCTGTCATCTATCTTCATAACTGTACAATAATCTATCGACTCTCAGTTGAAGTGTACAGTACATCAGATCATTAAGATAAAGCCGTGGAGGAGGGATTGCTATAGTTTGTCAGCCGCGGATATTGGCATTGGGCGGTGTTATATTGGGAAGATCAGCTTTGTGAGCTTGTGTAAACACACTCCTTCTATTTGTTATTGAAGTGCTTTGTTTCTACCAGACATGCAAGCTATACATATAGCAAGATAAATCCTTTAGACTTTTTAGAGCCGCGTTACATGTTTAAAGCTATAGGAGACGTTGTTTTTGATAAACAGGTGAACGAAGCCATGAATGTGTTACCGGCTGCCTATTAGAAACATGGTACTTGTGACAGGCTTTTTAAGACAGCCAACTTGCTTTTGTCGCATAGTGAAAGAACGATGTCATACATGGTGTCAGCATGCCCACTTCAAACCAATAACAACTTAAAAAAAACAACAACCTCAATCTGTAGTACCAGCACTGTAGGATCCTTGGAAATCATTCAGTGTATAATGTCTTTATGTAGTAATTATGGTGGTATTTATTGCTGTGCAGTAACAACATACCGCAGTATTGAAAAGATATGAAAAGATTGTGGATTTTTCCAAACTGTTGCTTAAAGTCTGAACGCAGTTATGTTTTATGTACTGTTTTATTATTCCTTCACTCGAACTGAGACTTAGGCACTGTTCCAGCATGACAATGCCCCTTTGCACAAAAACCCTAAGCTCCATGAAGACATTGTGAAGACTTCATTTACACTTCCACACTATATAGTGGGCAAAACTAAGTATACCAATTATATGTGAGGCAAGAAGCATGTCTGAATCCTTTAAATGCAAATAACAGTAGGCTAAAAGTTCCAGCATGACCTCATCCTACAGATTTTGATGTACGCATACAATTCGCACTTTGCTATTTCATGAGCCTGCGAGAGCGATGACTCTGCACTTTTTAAGGACTTTAAGTATACTTAAAGAAAAAAAACAGTGTTTCTTGTAAATAATTTACACTTATCTAATATCATTTGAGTTATCTTTATATATATATATATATATATATATCAATGATTACTATTTGAAAGTAGTACATACTTAGGTACTATGCAGTTTTGGACATGGTGTGTTTTGAATAAAGTAGAAGAACTGGAGTGCCCTGATTCAACCCCACTGAACACCTTTAAAATAAACTGGAACACCAACATTAATAACCGATTTTACTCTTACTATCAAGGATGAAGAATCAAATCCCATAGCAACACTTTATAATCAAGTGGAAAGATGCTAGGAGGTTATTTTAGGGGTAGGGTTCTACAAGCAGAATCTCGAATAGGATGTATAAAAACTCCTATACATGTGACGCTTAGGAGTCCCAATACTTTCTATCTGTCTATCATCCCACACCAAGACACATTTTTTAATCCTTGTTGCTTTATTTAGATTTTTAGCTTTTCGTCTTACGGTTATTTACATGCCTAGTATGTGGCATGAGTGTGAACAGACATTTTTCTATTCAGCACTGTTATGTGTGTGTACATCGACAGGATGAACGACTCAGCAAAGCGAAGCGTCTTAAAAACAGATGATTTGCTCTAGAGGGCGTTTGAAAATGCCAGCTGTGTTTTTTTTGTTTTTTTTTTATTTAAAAAAAAAAAAAAATGTTAAGATGTTGAGGTGTGATTGTGCGAAGAATACCAGCAGTCAGTGTGTGATTTCATTAACAACGGGGAAAGAGCTGATGGTTTTGATTATATGGAAATACTTGTGTGGGATCACGTAGCTTTTAGTTAAAATTCGCTATACTCTGAGCCACACATAGATGAACAACCAAAAGTTGTGTACTTATATGGTTCGAAAATCAAGATTCTGCTCTTCTTGTTGCATCAGTATTCCTGCACCTTCATTCAGAAATTCACATCTTTCATTAATACCTTTCTGCAGAATAGCATTCCACGATGAATGCCAAAAAAAAAATAATAAAAATCGAATAACAGGTCTAGAAATCTGGATTTAAGCCAAAGTTGTAAAAAAAGATTCAAGTCAGGTCAGAGTTTATTGTTGTGTTTTGGCATTTGATATGTAGAATATTTACTTCCTTATATTACAGTGTTTGGGAATATTGATTTTTGGATCCAGACCCAGAATCTCTCGTCCCCCTGCACATATGTAATAGATCACCACTATAGTGGTTTCTGAAAAGGAATTTGCACTAGACCTAAGATTTCATTTATACCAATTATAGAAATTTGAAATGACAGTAACAGCTGATTATTGAGCGGGTTATTGAGCTGGTTGATACTTATCACGACCAACACCTGCTAGAGTAATACGTAAGAAAATAAACTAGGCAGAGTGAGAGGATATAATAATAATAAATCATTTTCAAAGCCTATTAATACAACCAATAAAATGTATCTGTTCAATTGAAATTAAAACCGGTTATGACACCATGACAGATTATGCCATTTTCCTAACCACCATTTGCTTAGTTGTATAAAAGAAATACGTGACGTGATGCATTAGCGTTGTGAAGCGTCTCAGGCATGCCATAGTTTGTCGTGCACTATGACACACTGGACCTGATAGAACGATCGAATCTTTCATGCCGATGGTCCCGTTGTCGTTTACGAATCCCTGTTAAACCCTACATCAGGCAAATCTGTAGTCTGTCCATGGTCATTCATTGTGTTTTGTTCCTTGTCTACTGCAGCAATTAAGCACATTGTTGTGTCAGGATATATGGTATATGGTATATCTTACCAGCCTACGTTATGGAATGCAGCACAGTGTTATTTTGAACAGCTGTCGAATTGTGCACTATACACTATATCTACCTACATATATTTAATATTTTCAGACATGTGAAGTATATGTCGGAAAAAAAATAGGTCATGTCAGAAAACAACATTGTTTTATCAGCAGCTAAAGATAAGATGTTGAAGTTTATTCCTGCTTTACTTCTCTATTGAAGAGTTTACTTTGTTATACCTTCATCTTTATGCCACTTCAGTCTTGTGTTACAATAACTTTACAGATGTTTTTCATTTTTAATTAAAAAAATAAAAAGGCTAACATTTACATCCTCATCCAGAATGAATGGAGATAATTGGACACCTGTCTGACACTTGAGTTTAAAACTGCTTGGGGCTGAGCTAAGTGGCTTCTGAAGAATCTACCATTGAGGAAGCCAGAGACTCATTTACGTGTACAAGGGGCCAAGAAAAGATCCTTTTAACCTGTTCTTTGGCACAAAGCGTCTCCCGTGCTTGCGGCTATACCTGCTATAAGCTAGACCTGCTTGGCCCGACACCTGTCATTTACGCTGGGCCTTTTTTTTAATTTAGGCCCGTCAGCATTAACATTTTAAAAATACCCTGCCTAATGAGAACCGGATAAGTTCTCTCTGCTTTTACACACTACATTAAATTATTTGGTTATTATTTTATGACGAGGTAAAGCTGCAGCTCATGAATAAGTGCCTGTTTGCACACCTTGGAGACGAGTATAGATAAGACGCAATTACAGTGGATCAAATAAAGCTGCATACTTGGAGGAACGGCACAGATCGAAGGCTGATAGGGGGAGAGAGAGAGGAGGGACGGGCGGTAACGTAGCATGCAAATCCAGCGATTTAGCCATTGTTGCTAATCAGTTAATCTGAGCTCTCGGGTTAGACCGCCACCTCAGCTGTCAATCAGGGTTAGCCGCAGCCGGGAAGGCACCGGCCTGTTTGGCCTAGCACAATCGAACGTCACTATTAAAATTCCACTTTTCAAAAAAACGTGTACAAATTGGAGCTCAGCGGGCGAAATCTAGACGCCAACGAAATCGAAAGTGGCAAGTGAAGTAGATGCTGTCAGTCAAATGAGTGACATAGGGACAAAACAAAATGCAGTCTGTATTCTCAGCGTGCTAGTCTCTGTTCCCGACCGCCGTCTTCTCCCTGTCTGGTCACCCGTAGCGCGTGATTCGAGCGAAGGTACAAGAAGCTGGCAATCAGCAGCTGAATGTGTGATTTGAGATGATGAAGAGGCCTTGGAGGGAGATGGGGGGATGTGAGGGAGGAGGATGGAGTGGAGGCTCATTATCTCACTCTAATCAGGGGACATCAAGCCAGGAAAATGGCGGCTAGAGAGGACTCTGATTAAAAAAAAGCCCCCACGTCAGCTCACAAGAGCATCTCTTGTCTTAGGCTTTATGAGCTTATTTTAGGAAAAGGACCAATGTTAGTCAACCGCAATCAGTGGCGAGAGGACCGCAATGCAGTTAATCAGGCAGACGGAGTAAACATAAATATTACAGCGCATGGCTCTTTAGCGCTTACTTAGCTGAAGAGAGAAGATGGAGAGGCAGCACTCATGCATGGCGCTCATCAGGTGTTCCAATGAGAACAGGACTTCTGTTCTTTGTTAAACTCTAAGCAACCTTCATTCTGTCATTTGTCGAGCTGCTTTGTCGTTCGCTTCCTCACCCTCTACCTCACTTTGTCTTATTCGTTCTCTCTTCCTTTCTCTCGTTCTCTGTGCTGGTGTATAACTCGATTTGCTGTGTCTTCATCCTAGCAATTGTCCTGTGCTCTGATAAGGATCCATGTTTTCAGGGCGGGTTTTAGTGGCAGCGCATCTAATGAAAGATCTTAATTAGATCTGTTTGTGCCCAAAGGAGAGGAGATGCAATATTAAATTGTCACCCGTATCACATTCCTTCAATTTGGGCTGCAGGATACGTCTCGATTCATTTTATTGTGGATGGGATAAATAAACTTTGCTGTCACTGTTATCATCTACCTCGGCATGTTCTGTTGTACAATGGCGGGAAAAAAGCCTCCATGGCCAGGGGAATTCTCCGTGGAGGACGGTGCCTGGCCCACTTGGGGTTTGAAGAGCACACATTTTAGATATCACAGGCTTTTCTTCCTGCCGAATCTGATCAATTTTTCCTTCTTGTATGATTAAAGGGTCTTTAATGCATCTACGCACTAAAAGACTAATCTCTCTGTTTGTCTATCAATTTCTCTCTGTCTAGCTATCTGGTTCTTTATTTGTTTATTTTGGTTGTCTAACTTTGTCTGTCTATATTTGTCTGTCTGTCTGCCGATGTAGTTCTCTGTTTGTTTATCCATGTTGTTTCACTGTGTCTATATTCAGTCTATTTGTCTGTCTGTCTGTCTGCTTGTGTAGTTACCTATTTGTTTATTTGTTGATGTGAGCTGCTAAAGTGACTTGAAAGCGGAGCGATGTTGTCGATCTTTGGATAGATAGAGGAAGTGAAAAAAAACCCAACAACCCCTGATTGCGTTTCTCCATATACATCATACCGATAGATTCTAGAACGATCTGTTTCCGTCGTTCATTTAGTGCCAGTTTGGCTTCTCTATTCTCTGTTCTCGAATGAGTTTCTTTTGTAGCAGAGGTTTTATTTAATGCTTTTACCTTGTATCTGTGCAGTGAATGGCAGTTTTTTATGAATGAAATTGTGTTCAAATGAACTGGTGTGCTAAACCAAAACAAGCCCAAACTGTTTATCTTCTACTTCACAAATTTACTAATGGCTGTGGAAGAGCACCAAATCTGTAGTGTAATGATGTAGCATTGTTTGTAAAATACCAACGGGGTGAATGCTAATCACTCTTCTGTAGCACGGGACTGTGTTTGCTATGTTAAATAATCAACGTGGACAAGAGGTGACCCTGTTGTTTCTATCCTCCTAATGAGAATGCAGCCACATGGCCAGCTGCTTTCTCAAAAAGCTCTTGTCTCAACAGCCACTTGTTCCAGCTGGCGAGTCCGAATCTGCAACTTTCGCCTCTGACACTATCTTAGATGAAGTCTGCTTTCAGTTGATATTTGATTTTTTTATTTTGTTATGAATTAAATTAGGCCCCACAGTTACAACTCCTATAGTATGGATCACCGTAAAAGTTGTAATTTGTTATACAATTTTTGTAGGTTGAAAAGGAATTAAGTTTAGCTACATTTCCGTTTGCATTTGCAGCATTTGGCAGTTGCCAAATTTGAGTTCTACTTAGTAAATGGATACAAAATATAATCCTAACCTAAAGTAACACTAATGTAAGCCATGCTTACATAGAGCAATTTTTTTTAAACAGCCTTTAACACATCACACTGTCGGGTCTGTATGCCAGTCCAAATAGTCCAAATACAGACACACAACAGTAATCTGTCATCAGTCTGTAGCAGTCAAATAAGTTTCTTGCTGAACAGGCCACTGGACTCTTTCTAGGTTTTCCCGAGGTAGTTTGTTGAAGTTGTTGAGCTAAATGTGTCATCCTATTGGCGCTCCTATTGGTTCTTGTTTTGAAGGTTGACGTAGGAGAAGCCACACTGCAGATGTCTGAGATCTTCTAACACTGCCAGAAATGTGTTGGTGGAAACGTCTTTTAATCAGTTGTCATTGAAACTACCACACTATCCATTAAAGACAGCATAGTTCAGTCATTCATCCATCCATCTTCTATACCCGCTTATTCCCGAACTTTTCGGGCTCACGGGGGTCTGCTGGAGCCTATCCCAGCGCACATAGGGCGAGAGGCAGGGGGTACACTCTTGATAGGTTACCAGTCCATCGCAGGGACAGCATAATCAGTCACAATCACCATAGCAGTTTAGTACACAACCCTTAATTATATAGTTGTTACATATATATTACTTATTACATGCAATGGGTAACCAAAAAGTGGCCTTTTTTTTAATGGTCATTTTATTGTGGATGGGATAAATAAACTGGTATCATCTACCTAGGCATGTTCTGTTACACGGTGCCTGGCCCACTTGGGGCTTCAAGAGCACACATTTTAGACACAACTATCACAGGCTTTTCTTCCAGCAAAATTAGATCAATTGTTCCTTCTTGTGCAATTAAAAGGTCTTAAATGAATTAACAAAAGCAAAAAGTGTCAACGGGGGCGGCGCAGTGGCGTAGTTGGTAGGTCGCCTCACAACAGGAAGGTCCTGGGTTCGAATCCCGGGCTCGGTGTCTTTCTGTGCGGAGTTTGCATGTAACCTCCCCGCCCTAGCATGGGTTTCCTCCGGGTATAAGTTCAGGAATAAGCGGGTATAGAAGATGAATAAATGAAAGAATGAATGAAATAAATGTATAATTGTATAATGTACACAACCCTTAATTATATAGTTATTACACACACACACACACATATGTATATATATTATATATATTACATGTTAACCAAAAAGTGGCCTTTTCTAGTTTAAGTGTAAACAAAATTTGCATCTCAGGTTAAAATGATAGATGATGCAGTTGTTTAAAAAAGAATAATGAATTTATCAGTAGTGTTGAATTGAACTCATCCCATAAATCATACCATTGATTTAGGAGATCGAATTTTTTTCCCTGTAAATTTTGCGTGCACTGGTTTCAGCTCTTTCAGCTTCCTGCAGTGCAGATCAACCTCCCCTCTCCTTCCTCCCTCGACGGCTCTCTGGCAGCTGCCACTCTGACGGGAGGAAAGGCACAGAATGTTTTCGAGGCATGCCGAGGCGCATCAGGCAACACTCGCAAAAGATGACAGGGCTGAAACAGCATCAGCAGCACTCGACTGAAACCAACACACTTTGCCTTTCTGCATAAATCTATACATATCTCTACGCAGTGCTTATCCTTTATCACCTCTAGCGTTGCACCAGACTAATATATCAGCCCGGTGCCAAGCGGTGCCACGTTAATTCATATTTATAGATGTTCTTTTCTGAATTTTTTATGGCCCTAAGATTTTTTTTATGGCAGTTTTTCAAAATCTCCTGTCACCTCCACACTGTCACTCCATGTCCGCACTTTATATCCACGTGCTGGCTCATAGACCCGCTCTGGCCTTCTCTGCTGTACAGTCACAGCTGGGTAACCCGTGTCGGTATAGGACGGTCCGGTTCGTCTCTTATAGATCCTCTGTCGTTCTTAGCAGGAAATGCTGTCAGGTTAGATTGCTAACAGTAGAACAGCCATCACCCCGAGTTCAAACTCAAGATCCTCATAGCAGCTGACTGACAGGGCTGGCTGTTCTGACATGATGAGTCAGCAAACATCCCTACATGTCAACATGTCATCTCAGGAAGGCTACAGCGCCGTCCGGCCAGCTTTCTACGTGCTGCTCATAATCTCGCCAGCAGTCTGAATGCAAATGCTCAGGCTGCGAGCAGCAGCAGCAGCAGCAGCAGCAGAATCGTGTGCTTGCTCACGCATTAGAGCTGCAGCCAGGTCCCCCGGGAGCACCGCTAGAATCATAGAGGAACGAAAGCGCGGCGGCCTGCTGTTGTCTTGTCACCGGGAAGAGAAATGGACAGAGTAATTGCGTTGTTCCTGGGCTTGAGGAATCCCATCAGCCACTAGCCAGTGCTGTCAAAGGACATAAAGACAGCACTAAAAATGCGCCTCTTCCCTCGACATGTCGCACAGCCCTGGCCGGTACAAAACGACAGGGGGAAAGACAGATGGATTAGCCATGGCGGACTGTAGACGAGAGTAAAAAACTCTGGGGAAGATTTCGGAGTAGCCGACAGCCAAGACAAGGATACAGGGTGTGCATTTTGGCTAAGGACGGATAGGACTTGTGTTTATAAACGGCTCTATACTTCAATACCACCTATCAGATATTAGTGCTGATGCGACAGAAGGCCAATAGGTTGTTAATTTAAGCTTAAATAAGAGCCATACGATTGCCCAAAGAGCGCTTTTGTTAGCAGTTATCATTGCTCTGTGTGAGAGGTGAGCTGTGTGATCCCAATACTCAAACCCGCAACACGATTAAGAGTACTGCAGAGGAAGTCGTGCCTCCCTGTGCCGTACGTCTCACCGGCAGAGTGAATTAATTGTGTTTGGAGAAACGTTCCTGTTTGTCTATGCCAGACATCAGTGAACACTTGTTTTCTTTGTCACTGTCATATTCATTAGCTTTGAAATAAACTGAAACTTTTAAATTCCAGTGTTGTATCGTTTAAATCGCCAGTGTTTCCCAAACCGGGTAGTTACCTTTTTTGTATGACTGATATCCAGTATCACATTCTGTGCACTATAAAGCGAAAGAACATATCACAGTTAGTACCTACATAGCCTTCGAATTGAGAACGTAGGAATTATATTGATGTATGGATCTCTGACCTCCCAGCATAAAAAAATAGAAACACAGAGATTTGTTCTAATGGGCGGCACGGGGGCATTTTGGTTAGCATGGTCTCCTCACAGCTAGAAGGTCTTGGGTTCAATCCCCAGGGCAAAGGGGTCTTTCTGTGCTTTCAGAGTTTTCATGTTCTCCCGCTTGTGTGCATTTATTTGGTGTACTCCAGTTTCCTTCCACAGTCTAGAAACATGCACAGGTAGATCGGTGATTCTGAATTGCTCATAAGAGTGAGTGTGAGTGATAGTAAGTCTGTGTGTAGGCCTGTGATGGACTGGTGTACCCATGCCTTTTACCCCGTCTGGGCTAGGATAGGCTCCAGCAGAGCCCATGGCCCAAGTTAGGGAATAAGCAGGTATGAAGGATGATGTCTCAAAGCTCTAAACGTTCCTCGAATCGTTCCACTTCTCCACCATTGCATTGTGCTTTCTGTTTTGCAGATTAAAAAAAAAGGACATACATTTTTATTGATCTTACAACTTTAACCTTCACAGCTTAGGTATGCAACAACAACTGAATAATAACAAGTGAAGCAGAATAGTTGTAAAGCGCTCCCTCGCTGCCCAATACACCCAAACACGCGCACACACACACACACATTATTCCACCTCTCCCAACAGAGGCGTTCCTTTTCTCGACGCTTTTTTTTTTTCCTTGCCATGTCATGTCCTCCATCTCTCTTTGTTGTGTGTTTTTTGAAGTCTGCACTGAAATGCTTTCACATAAGCTTAATCTTCGGTCCTCTCTTCTTTTCCAGATGGTCACAAGAACAAAGAAAATATTTGTAGGCGGATTATCGGCTAACACGGTAGTCGAAGACGTGAAGCAGTATTTCGAGCAGTTTGGCAAGGTAAGATCTGGTGTTTGCCCATTACGAAACAGCGCCTTTCATCTGACATCTTAGACTTTCTAGCTTTATGTTTCGATTTAAATGAGTACTAGATGAATGGGTCTGTCCAGATGTGAGAGATCACACACACAGCTGTCAGGCTCTGCTACAAGCAGCCGTTAACAGCAAGATGCAGGATTACGTTTCCTGTCACTTAGCATCAGTACATGCACTTTGTTAACATCTTTTCCATCAGCTGAGTTGGTTGGATTGAGCAGATGTTTCATTCACACTTGTAACTGGCACACAGAGATATTTTCCAAGCCAAAGAATCTTCCAAACGATTTTTCATGTTCTTGCTGATTTTCGTTTGCGTCCCAGGTCGAAGGCTTTATTTTTCATCTCAAACGTGTCTGTTATTAAGATTACGCCGTCTGACTGTCTATCTGCCAGGGCGAAGTAGGGAATTTATTGGAATGGACTGATTCCATCAGTCCTGGGTGAGAGGGTGTCACATTAGTGTTACTGTTTGTTGTTAAGTTGGAGAAAGATGTCTTGGTTAATGAACTGTTTCCTCAATTAAACTAGCAGGAAACTAATCTCGCAAAGAGAGATGCTTGAAATAACAAAGTTAGATATGTGGTAATTGAAAGCTGTGATGCTTTTGTGATATAAAGAGTGTGTGTGTGTGTGTGTGTGTGTGTGTGTCTGGGTTCTCTAAATTAGTTCTGAGAGATGAGAAGGCTGTATATTACTTTGCAACAATCCCCCGATGACTCGGCATGTCTGCCTACACAAAGATTTGCCTTACTGCTGAAGGATAAGCTGATCCTTAAGTTAAAAAAGGGTTGTGTGTGTGTGTGTATGTGTGTGTGTGAGAGAGAGAGAGAGAGAGAGAAAAGGAGAGAGTGTGTTTAGGCCAATTAATAGTGCCTTTGCAGGTAAAGGGAGTGCTTCCTGAGAGGACAGCAGGTGGCATGGGGCAGGAAGGTCACAGAATCTGTCTCTTTGGATTCTATGCGCCTTCCTGAACCCTATTTCTGCCCCATGACAGCTTACACACACGCACACGCACACACAAAGAATCACTAGGAGGCCTACGACACACCTTGGAGGAATTCACACCTCTACAGATCCATAAAAATCCTTGCATGTAGGTGTTCTGAGCTAAAACTGCACTGCTTTTCTACCCTGTTTCTTAGAGCTCATAAAACCCAGTATTCCAACCCCATACCTTTATTTACAACATGATTCGCCATGTTTGTAAAATAAATTTCTCATTTTAGTCTCGTGTTGACGATTCTTTCGAAAAGCATTCAGCTCGCTCAGGTGTTAAATCAATACACATCAACTGTCTTTAATGTAAATAAATCTAGACCAGTAATGGTAAATAATAGTAACACTACATTATTTTCTTATATTCATCTTCTTTACCCGCTTATTTCTAAATCCGGGGTCACGGGGGGGTCTGCTGGAGCCTATCCCAGCGCAAATAGGGCGAGAGGCAGGGGGTACAC
>JAOTQW010000039.1:7372024-7389615 GCA_026260075.1 Sisor rabdophorus | reverse complement strand
GGTGGAGACAGGTGATTCGCTGTGGCGACCCCTAAATGGGAGCAGCCGAAAGGGGTAGAAAATTCATTCATTCATCTTCTATACCCACTTATTCCCTAATTCGGGATCACAGGGTTCTGCTAAAGCCTATACCAGCGCACATACAAACTCAGCACAGAAAGACCCAACCCTTTAACTGGAGGGCAAACTATGTGATAATTATAAGATAATAATTATGATGTATTAAATGGCGTTTAAATGTTTTAAAGTATGGACCCTTATTCAACGAGACGACCATCAAGTGTCAGCGCCCTGTTATATTTGCAGAACATCGAGCTATTAAAATCTTTACATCTTTAAAATGTGTTTCTGGAAATGTATCATAACACAGACAAAACAATTTCTCTACCTTAAAACAAGCGAAGAAACAGGTTCACAAACTTTTAGCACCACTGAATATAATAGTGCATGACTGTGTGTGTGTGTGTGTGTGTGTGTGTGAGTGTGATAATGATTTTGCAAAAGCACCGCTGATTTGGTGTTTAATTAGATGAGATGGATTATACCCAGGCACAGATTTGTTGTAATCAGCCTGGGCCACATCTGTAAACAAATTGCATTTTCTAGTTTAAGCTAAAAGCACTTTAAAATCGCTGTCTCCTCTCTCCAGCTCTCTCCGGTCTGTCCCATGTCCTTCAGGTTTGCTCTGGACCTCTGTCCGTCTTCAGCTTCACTTTAGTTTTATTATTATTTATTCGGCTCTGAGAGTTCTTTCCTAGCAGGGGCGCAGAGACTCTTAAGTTCTTTTTGCCTCCTGTGTCCTCTCACTTTATATATAGTGAGCCAAAGATGCTGCTGTCCCAATAGAGAACTTTGACCCTTCTCTGTCCAGCAGTGAGGACACAGACCCGAGAGAGACCCGAATGAAAATTAGCATGCCAGCGGTAGCAGGGTGAAATTACCACAATGAATTAAATTAGAATAAGTAAGAAATGGAAGACAGCCCCCCCCCCCCCAAACAGGTTTGATTAATGTTTTTATCATGACTGATTATCAGTGAAGTAGTCAGATGTCATATGGCAAAGGGTTTCTGTAGCTTGTGCAGTAATAAAAAGTTTAGTTGAGGGTGTAAAGTCTTAAGGGGGATTAAATGATTCGTGTGGAGTTTATATCCGTCTGACAATTTATTTACAAAGATAGACATTTTGACTGTAGAGATTAAGATTTCCCAAATAGGACTGGCACATTCAGATAAAGTTATTATAACAAAAAAAATCCTTTTTTTTTTTCATCATTTTTATCTAGAATTCATTTTTGGAGTTTTACACTAGACTGTCTTGACTACGATAAGCCGCAACACTGGTTATGTCACTTGCTTCCTGTGGCACCGCCTCCACTCTTATTTTTTTTTAATAAGAAATATTGATTTTAAGCCAGTAAATATGAAAACTAGCATAGCCTTATTTACTAGCATAGGGCCTCGTCATGATAAGTAAAATTTGAGTGCTGCTGATCCGTGACGTGACTGTTGCTTATGCGATGTGACTGGCGTGTTGCATTGCGGAGCTTTTTTGAACGCAGCTCTGCAATGCAGCATACCAAGTTACAGTTACATCACAGATCAGCAGCAGGGACTCAAATTTCATTTATTATGTGAGATATTCATTACGGTAATATATGTTTAGTGCTTAATATAAATGCGTTTGCTTTCGAAGTTGGAATTGCTGCTAATTCTTATGTAAAAGTTAGCGCAGTGGTTAGGATGTCGGACTACCAAATAGTTGCTCTTGATCCGATTGTCTGGCAAATGTCGTAAATGTAAACGCACACTTGCAGATATAAGCAAAGGAAAAGAAAATACAACAAAAACAACAAAAAACCTAAGCAAATTTCATCTTTGGCGTACCTATTATCTCTTATCGTTTATTGAAAGCCTATCGTATTTTCTCTTCGGCCTCATACATGTAAACTTTATTAAAAAAATTGAAGGTGTCAGCACAAAAGTTATCTTGATCAGGCTTAAACACCCAGCATAATTTAGAGGCGTACATTCAAGATTTGGTTCTAAAATTTGAACCAAAATGATTTTGAATGCTCAAAATAATAGAGACCAACGAGTTAGAAACAACAAATGAACTATTATCAGCAGATAAGTATCAATTATTCTCTCTATCCAGGCATTTACACCCTGTTAACACCCTACAAAACCGGATAGCTCAGAGCTCAATAATAGTGGCAATGACAGAGAGCAGCCCTGCCTAGTACCATTAGCCATAACACAGATGGCTATGGAGAGACTTTCAATAATTTGACCTAGCAAATTAAACCATCAAACAAATCGCCAAAACCTCATCTGATACATCCAGATTAAGCAGGTTGAGAATATTGATGTTTCCTTGTTTTATAGAAAAAATGACTTCTAATCCTGAAACCTGTTTGGCGAGCCAAAATTATTTACGTTAACGCTCGTAAACACGCCAACAAAACCTTTGTTGAAATGTTATAATCCACATTGAAAGGTAAAACTGAGCTTATAGCATGCTATAGAAAAGGGAGTTGGACTTCCTTGGCAATCAAAGTAACTGATGCTAATGATAAGGTGGGAGGTAAGTATTTCTTGGGAAAAGCCTCATTAAACATCTTCTGTAGTGCAGGTCCTAATGATGGAGAAAACACTTTATGGAGCTCAGTAGTGAACCTGTACGCATCTGGTGAGTTGCCACTTTGTTAAAGTTTGATCGCTTCCACCACCTCAGAGATCACCAAGGTGATCTTATCCGAGCGCCGCTCCTCCCAGTTGATACACGAGAAAAGCATGTCCCTGTATTCTGCTAGCTTCCTCTGTCAGTTAGTGTAAAAACGTGGACACTTTTTATAATCTCAGTGTTCTAAAAGCTCAGTGTTAATTTAACGTACCTGGTGAACCGCTTACATTTAATAACAACGTTTGGATTCACCTCAGGCGCAGGTAATAAAAAGTTTGCTCCGCTCTGTTAGCACCTAGCGCCTAGCTTCGTGCATCACTGGCTACTTAAAGTCTCATTTAATAAGCTTGTTTAATAGGGGGTGTTTATGGATTCTCTATTCGGAGTGTAGCTCTGAGGCTGTCTCTGTATACACGCTGAGGCACCGAGTGAAAACATGCTAAAGCTTCAGTGGCCGGAGTCTCTCTGGCTAACATCCAGAGATGTCCTTACTGATGAATCAGTGTAATCCAGTCAAGCACTAGCACAACATAAACACTCATAAACGTGTATGCCAACAGTCTGTAAACATGCTTAAGGTGTAAAGTAATGACTTATACAACGGCCCGTGATTGCCATACTGAATCGTTTATTTGTTTATGGATATTTGCAGTACTACGTTATAAAATATATATATATATATATAAGCTAGATTTTGATTTTTTTTTAGAATAAAAAAACACTTCACGCCAGTGATGAACTGAGTCTTGCGTATGTGTGTATGGGGATCAGCAGGTTTGTCTTCAAGTGTGCGTTTCTGTTTGCATTGAGCAGGTTAGCCGTAATTCCCAGACGAGGATTTGTGAAGCGCGCAGCTCTTTAATGTTCTTCACACATCAGTGGCTCCACACAAGCGGGAACCGGTGAACAAAAGGTAGAAAATCTTCAAGCGAAGGAGGGAAATTCTCAATCACAAACTTGCTGCTCTGCAGTGCCCTCTGGAGAGTAGGAGGGAAACAAATCAGGATTTAGCAAAGGGATGAAAAGAGCCAGAGTGGGAAAGCACCGAATTGTTTTTGTTATTAGTCATTTTTTGTTTATATCCCTTCCTTCTTCCTGTCCGGATTAGTTGTCAGGTGATGCTTACTCTAAACCTCTGGCTCCGGTCGCTCTCCCCCTCTCTCCGCCCTTGCCGAACTGTGTTTGTTTTACTACAGACTCTTTCAACAAGCTCTCGAAATGGTTTCCATAGTGCCTGTGCCAACTAGTGGAACCAAATCTTCTTGTGAAGATTGAAAACACAATTGATTTTGGTGCGGGCGGCAGGCTGTCAGCCCACAGCTCCGTTATTCGTTAGTCCCCTTCATGAGCGGTGCCACTGATCTTCTAGAGCTCAAGATTGATCTCTTGTCTGTTCTTCTTCCCCCCCCCCCCTCCACAACAGGTTAGACTCTGTAAGAGATTCTAACCTGTTGGAGGATCCATCTCTTCCCTCTCCGTTCTACCTCTGCACCGTTTGCGCAATCTCTCCCGGTTTTGACAACTTGTCCCTGTAGTGGTCTGACGAGATTCAAATGAATTACAACAAAAAAACCCTTAATTGTTACTGACAGCTGTTTTTTAATGCACAGAAGGTTAATATATTTTTTTTAAATAGTCTCGGGCATAAGGGAGCACCCCAGACTGTCATCTTAACAGTTGGTGTGTGTGTGTGTGTGTGCGTTCTATTGAAAGAGTTTTGCTATAAGATAAACAGCCCACAACGCACCCGAAAGATTTCTCCTCAGCTCCGGGGGCTGCCGCAAAGCTTTAAAGGCAGCGAAATCACTGATGGTTGCAGCCTCCAAAACTTCAGGAATGAAAGGGAACCCAGCGTGCTGTTTGGGGAAAAAAGAGACAAATGATTTAATATTCTCCCTGACCTTTGTTTGCTCTGAGTATTGGCAGTGTTTCCATGAGTCAAAGGGGGATGATTTTTAAACCGCCCACTTGAGAATAGGAAGTTAAACTGCTCCTTGGCAGCCGTTTCTATTTGAATTCTGTCCGCAGCACTTTTTCCTCGCAAAAGGCACTAATTCTTCAGCTCCTAGCAAGCGTCCTGGAACACTGACCGTTTGTAACCCTCCTTCAGTCGGTAGCCTACTGTCGCATTTAAGAGCTTTTTATTTATCAGAGCACACAGCTTTTATTAAAATAAAAGACGCTTACATGTGGCGCGGAGGGAATTTTTTTTCACAGCTGCTTTTTAAACATTAACTCCGTACGTTTCCTCTCGCAGTTCTGTTGCATCCGATCATACGTTCTTTATATCTCTGGCTTTGATGCTTGTGCTCTTTGTTCTCGAAAAGCTAATAAGCAATGAGGTAAAAATCCACACGTTCATCAAAAGAAGGAACAGCTGTGTGTTTTAGGTCTCGGTTTTTAGGTCTTGATTAAAAAAGCTTTTCGACGTTCCTGTAAAATAATCGAACCTGCTAATCTTACTCTTTATTAATTTTTTGTTCTTCAAAGTGCCCGTGCACTAAGCTGATTTCCTGAACAGAGTAGCTAAACTCTTAGATGCTACGGGTTGTCGATGGGCGGCACGTTTTCCAGTGATTGGTGTTTATTACTTGTCCTCCAGGTACTTTTCCTCCCTTTCCCAGTCAAAAGACTCGGGAGAGGGTGGTTTATTGGTGTCTGTAAATTGTCAGAGAGTGTGTGTGTGTGTGATTGTGTTCGGTTGGCCTCACTAGTCCTCTGGGATATACCCCAGGTTTCCAGGTCTCAGGGATTACCTGTACATGTTACTATTTGTTATTAACTAACAGCATCACTAATGGCATTTCTTTTAGGTAATCAATGAATTACATTTTCCCCCATTATAGCGCTGTTGTTTCTGACGATAAAATGCGGCGTTACTATTTCAATATTTAAGGTAATTATTGCGCTCACTGAAGTGGTTTTAATCCAAGTAGGCTCTCTCAGCCATCAGAGCAACAAAGTTATTCCTCGGGTGTATGTGAGTGTATGTGGTGTGGGGCACATAACTGATGACTAAGCAGAGTAGGGCTCACATTAGCACGCACAGTCGCACACACCAATGGCGCCGTCAAAACTTGCATCCTACTTAAGTATGCACAATATTTAATTCAGTTGAAACCTCAAGAAAGTTGAGAACAAGAGAAAATGTCTGCTTCATGATCTGATTTATGTTTAGGACAGAACTGAAACTTCAAAATAAATTAAGGTAATGTTCACTTTCTTATGTAGCAGGGTCCTGATTGTGGATTAATTGATCAACAAAAGGTGGATGTAATGATTGATAGATGGATAAGTGGATGGATGGATGAATAAATGTTAACAGATGACATAAAAACAGATCAGTTGATGTAAGGAAAGACTGGTTGGATAAAGAGATGGACAGATGTATTGTACAGACGTAAAAGCTGATAAATGGCTGGATGACTAGATAAACATAAGACCATACAGATAGGTGGATGGATGGTGACTGGATGGACAGACGGATAGATGAATAAACAGATTGATACAAACATTTTTGATTAATCAGGGTGATTTATGAAATTAAACCAAAGGATTAAACAAATAAGCCAACATTCGTTGTTGTCACACAGGAGCAAGACAGGCAAACAGTAAGCAGCAAGAGCTACTGGTGGCTCGCTCGAAAGAGCGCATTGTTGTGGGTTTTTTTTTTTTTTTAGAACATACACTCGCCTTGCTTTTCTATGAAGGCAGAGCAAAAAAGTAAAACGCTGTCTTGACACAAACAGGGTCTTTCATGCGCAGTGTAAAGAAAGAAGCAGGTTCATCCATGTTACTTTGACTCAGAGCTGCTGCTGTTTTCTAAAGGACACAAAGATGATGCAACAAGAGAGAAACCGTCAGGAGAGAACTAAAAAGAACAAAATTTATGGGAATTTAGTGCTCACTTATTTTCTTTTTTGGCTAAAATGTTCTATAAGCATGTGTGTAATCTGTATTTCCCGCTGCATACCCGCTTATTTCGAACTCGGGGTCACAGTGGTCTGCTGGAGCCTATCTTAGCGCACATAGGGCGAAAGGCAGGGGGTACACCCTGGACAGGTCGTCACACATACAGACCCCGTGCCAGGGATTCGAACCCAGGACCTTCTTGTTGTTAGGCCACTTTGCCACCGCGCCGCCCCTGTGCAAAGGTCAGATTTTCTTTATTTCCACTCATTTCATCAAGTCTTCATTTGACACTCTCCTGGCATGTGAGGAAGCTATTGAGCTGCAGATCGGAGGACTGTAGGTTCACCACCAAGCTGCTACTGCAGGACCCCTAAGCAGGGCCCTTATCCCAGAACTTCTGAGTTGCAAAAGTTACTTTTGGACTCATTTATAACTTTAGCATTAATATGGTAAAATCTCCCCCAGCTTGTCTATGTGTAGGACTTTTTATTTACCTCATTTATTACCTCATTAACTTACATTTACAGGATTTGGCACACTTTGCATCTTATCTGTACAGTCGAGCGGTCGAGCTTGTGAAAAGTAACAGATTGTTGTTACTGGGAATTGAACCCATAAAATCTGGATCATCAGTTTAACTCTTTAACCCCTGAGATACCATTTGCCCCAGCGTTTCCTTGTACATCCATAAGATATATATTATTATTATAGAACAATATTTTTTTTTTCACTTGTCCATGTGATGTCAAGTCATTTAATTCCCTTGTGTGTGGTATTGTATCTGTTTTTTCTCTTGAAAAGCACTCTGCCCCTTTAAAAAGGACATAATGTAATTGCTGCCTGGCCTGGCTCCATCTGCACCTGCTTTATCCAGCTAAATCTTCCAAATGGGGTTCCTTTGGATAAGCTTGGTTTGGTTCGATTGCCCTTAAACTGAGTCATTGGGTTGTGTGTCGATGCGGCTCTCTGTCTGGGCTAGAGGAGCAGCTATTTTTAAGAAGATTGTCCATGATTGAAGAGGATTTGCAGACTCTGCTAACATGAGAGATAGCACACCTCAATCTGGCCTCTATTGGAGGCTGTAGATGGTGAAATGATGGGATTGGACTGTAAAAGTAAAACGCTCTGCTCACTGATGCCATTGAAGATCTTCATTGCTCGCATTCGAAGATGTTTCTTAAATATCTGCCAGGGCTTTTTTGGCTCAGCCTCATCGACTGCATCGAGCGGCTCTATCAGATTAGCTTCCTCAGGCCCTCTGTGCCTGAGGAAGCGTAGATTACAATCTCCTCCAGCACTTCCTTGGCATTGAGTGTGCCAATGAAATCAGCATGCGCACCTATTAGGATTTAACAGGGGACATAAAGCCGATTACCAAGGAGAGCTTGGCATTTTCAGTCCACAGCTAGGACTTAGCTGCTCACCTGTAGTGGTGCTCCTGGAGTGGTGATAACTTGGATCTCAGGGGGCCTCTTGTGATCTTCCAGCCAGAAGTGCAGCTTCTAAGATATGGCTCTGAAATAAAGGTTCACCAGCAAGGTGGACAGACACCTCTGCTTTTGGAGGCCTGCTGGTAACTGATATTTTCCAGACATCCAGGAGCAGCGTTGACTGACAGATTCCTTTCAAGCTGGCTCACCCCTCAAAACAACAAACAAAAAACAAACAAAAGAAAAAAAACCCACAGTTTTTAGTAGCCTGCAATTCATACTGCAGGAACTTTGTTATTTTTTGTTGTTTAAACTTTAGAGCTTTTATCTTCCAAGACTCCCTTGTCACCCCAGAAGAAGTGGTAGATGCAAAAAAAAAAAAGCATGACTCAGCATGAAAACAAAGTTTGTTTTAAAGAAAAAAAAAACAGACGAGGAAAAATTAGAAGCTCTCTCTGATTGTGCTAACAGCATGGGTACTGATTTTGTGGAAAGCTGCCTGTTCGATAGCTTACTGTCACATAATATGGTGCTAGGGTAACAAAAATTGACGCAAAACCATTTCCCACTGGGGAAGTCGTCCTCCTGTGGAGTAAATGTTTCATAAACTCTTGGTAATGTTTTTTTGGTTCTGCTTTCTTTGCATGCTTAATTGAAGGTAAGGCTTGTAGTGTGTTTGTTTTTCCCATCTGCAGCTCGAGTTAAAGCTTTTATAAAGCCTCGAAAGTACTGCGCTTACATCCCGAGTGCCGCATTGGGGAGCTGTGGTGGAAAACTGCCAGCATTCAAGAGACTAACACATCAGGAGAAGAAAAAAAAAAGGATAACACTAAATAATTAGACAGAATTTGCTATGAGATGCAGTCTTACTGAAAGGGCATGTCCTTTTAAATGAGTGTCAACAATGTTGGCGTTCTGCCATGTCGGTTTGCTAGATGGAAAAGGAGAAATGGATAAGTGGATGAGGCAGGTCAGAGAGATAAAAAGACCGGATGCATGCCAGCGGTGCGTGTGGAATAGTGTGTGCGGCATTGAGGACTCTGTAAGCATTCTAATCGCTTGAGTCAAGAACGCAAGAAAATGTTGAAGGACTTGCCAAGATGCAGTCCTAATTAACTGAAATGCCAACGTTTACCTACCCCCCCCCCCACAACAAACTTTCAAATCATCCCTAGGGGGCTAAGGGTGGGATACCGCTGATGAGACATCGGCAAACCTGACACAAAGGGACCGCTTTCTGCTTCGAAATACACAATAGAGAAGATGGGCTCATCCTCTAAAGAGATAGCTCCTGCAGGGTAGTCTAGCGAAAAAGGCAAGGTCAACCAGCTCCCTGTATCATGTTCCTATTCACTGTGGGCGTCTCAGACAGCAGGGATGCTCTCCCCTCTGGTTGCTCGAATGATTACAGAGGAGGAGGAGGTGAGAAATGAAAGAAAGAACAATAGCTCGCTTTAGATGCTGTTTATTTTTAAGGAGCGAGATAAAACCAGAGAAAGCCTTCTCTGCCTTGGCATGAGGTATACAATGCATCTTGTGAAGAGACTTCTAACAAAGTTCCTTCGGAAACACTTTGACAGAAAACAGCACGTCTCTCGTCACGCTAATGATATATAGGTGTTTAGGAAGAACAGTATTGCGTATAAAAGTTCAGGAAACAATAATTCCGCTATTATGCTAGCAGCTCAAACTTTGAGCCAGAGCACACACTTGGATGGCTACATTCCAAGGCAGCAGAGATTCTTGGAAATTAAAAAAACATTTACAATTTATTCGAATCAGTAGTATTCTGGGGACTGATTTATCTTTCCCAGAAGGACACACTAAACTAGACACACACAATCCATCTTTTGGCCAATTCTTTGCTTTGAGTTCTGAGCTAAAATTCGGGTTACAATACATCTTCGGATACCCAACCGCTAGTTTTTTTTTACCCCATTACATCCGTCCAGTATCCCGTATCACAAAGGTAGGTGTATAAGCAGATATAGAAGGTATGTTTTTTGTGATTGAATGTGTGTGTGTGTATTTTGGGGAATTTCCTGACACTATGCAAATCATCACTTGTACTCTTTAGCCAATTAGATATGAGCTCCCCATTCGACCAATCCGATTGTCATTATTTTTCATTTTCACACCGTTTGCATGTTGTAAAAATTTTTTTTATCACATTTTGTGTTTATTGTTTAATCACTCCTAAATTTTGAAACAATAGTAATAGCTATATTTTTACTATCCTGCATAGTTTCATCCAAAATGTAAAAACTGTGTTTGGCCTGATTGACAAATGCATGACACATACTGCTAAGAAAGTAATAACCTAAAGATGCGTTCTGTTTTACTTTGCCATGCTGGATTGATAATGCAAAGTTTAATTTCCGATCTAATTAAGTCCGATTGAACGAACAATTTGCAAAGCTGAGCTCCTTAAGCTTCTCGGCAGGATATGATTGGATTGGCTGAATGGTGAGCTTATATCTGATTGGCTATAAAGTATAAGTGACAGGTATCAGGTGAGTCTTAAAAATTCACACACACACACACACATGCAGAAATCCAGGGCGATTCGCACACGAATAATTGTGTTTGTGAAATGTATTTTAAAAATATATTCTTTTATTTTCTGCAGTGATTTTTGTGAATGTTCTCATGCACATTCATTTGGCTTCACAAATGGGAATCGCGATTATAAATGTGCGCATCGCTCCATATAATAATGTCGGATCACCAGTCCCACAGAGGGAAACCGAATATGTGAAACGCCCCAGTTGCCCCCATGCAGGCTATAAGTAAAAGACAGATTGTTGATTAGCCTGATGCCAGCGAGGAAGTGACCATTCTGCCTGTGCTGTAGCCGCAAGAGCACAATTCCACAATGAGGGAGGGTACGATGAACCCCGTTCAAAAGGAGCCGAACAAAGCGGACACGAGTGCTAATTTCCCTTCGCAGCAGGTGGTTGTCATCTGTCGTTCCAAACAGCTGGCTGGAGGCGGGTGAGAAAAGAGGCCGGGGCTTCGTGTCCCCATCAGCCGTCTTAATGACAGCATTCAACATTCTGTCCTCCAAAGCACACCATCATTTACAGATGTTCCAAGCCTTCCCCTGAAGTGTTGACCTCCATATTGAAGTCACACACACACACACACACACACACACACATACACACTCTTAAAACAAAAAGTAATTAGACACAATTGTTGTCAACTGAGATTATGTGAAGGAAAGGATGTGATCTTGGAAAATGGAAAGAATGTGATGCAGCACCGTCTGGTTTCGAAACGTCCTCTAATTTCCCTGCCTTCTCAAAGCCAGCTGTTTGCACGTTTCAGCTGGATGAAAGGATGAAACCAAAAATGTTTGTCTAGTTTCCATACGTTTGCTATATGAAAGCTTTGAGAATCATGCAGAGCCCTAAACATATTGAACCCCTCATATGGATTTAGAGGGCAACCAAAATCTTCATTTTTACTATATAAGTATACGATATTAAGTTTTTTTTACGGCATTAGTCCTTAGATTGTAATGTAATTCCTCAGAAATCTTCATCGCTTATTGCATAAATGATGTCCACATTTTAAATCCATTTCTAACAGATGACTTTCTGATTGATACTCGATTATGCTTCCAAAGTGACACACTAGCATAAGATTGTCTTCACCAAACGTAGTCACGCGCATCCTTGTCTTTAGAAAACCTTGTAAAAGTGGACGTTTTGTCGATTTTTTTTTTCTTTTTTGCAGTCTTATCTGCTGTTCCTGATTTTTAAAAAATTGTATTTATTTATTTTTTGCTATCCATTAATTTTCGGAAAACTGATACTGATTTCTCAATTTCACTGTGTGACTCTTGCCTAGTCTCAGCTTCGAGCAAGGTCATGACAGTATTCTAGCATTGAATTATTCTTTCACCGGGGTAGAAGATCTCTGTATGGCGCCTCCTCACCCACCATTTGTGTCTGAATGCACTACCAGTTTTGTTTTCTGACTACCACACTTTAATTTAAATCCTTTCCAAAGCTGTAAAGGAAATAATTTGAATAGGATGTATAGTCAGGTTTCCCAGTACTTGTGTCCATATTCATTCATTCATTCATTCCATATTCATTCATTCATCTTCTTCACTTATTCCCTAACTCTGGGTCACAGGGTCTGCTGTAGCCCATCCCAGCGCACATAGGGCGAATGGCAGGGGTACACCCTGGAGGTCCAACGCAGGGCCACACAAAGACAAACGACCATGCAAACTCAGCACAGAAATACTCCTTTGCTGGAATCGAACCTGGGACTTTCTTGTTATGAGGCGACTTTGCTGACCACCACGCCACCCTTTGTGTCCATATGGTGTATGTAATCGCTTACTTTAAGGACATCACATGACTTTAGAAACCCTTCAGTAATGCTGATTGTAATGTAGTTCTGCACAATATAAACCCAAATGCGCCTTATCCTGCGAAGCCTGATCTGTGATGCAATATCATTAGCATAAGCTTGGTGCATGCTGACCTGGAACTGTTCTCAGATTTTTGCTATATTTCGAATCACTGTAACAGTGGGAATGAAACAGTGGGTTGTTTTTGTGATCTATTATCTTGTGATCTCTACAATCAGAGACTATTAGAGCACAGTGCGAATTTTGTGTTAAGAAAACAATAAAAAGAAGACAAATAAGTAATAATAACCGGAGCACATCATGCGTGATTATGAAGAAGGAGTAGAAGATTGCAAACTGTTTTCCATCTTGTCTTTGCGCCAAGCCTAATTATCTGTGCTGCCACATGGTAGCTGCAGTGTAGAGCATCCTTAACAAATGAACACTACTCGCCACTGGGAAAAAAAGCTGTGTTTATCGAAGCCAAATGAAAACCAAGCAATGGCTTAATAGCTCACAAGAGGAAGCAGAAAAAGAACGGACTGGACCGAGTCTTGTGAAATGGACTTCCGCAGGTGTGAGTAAAGCGATATTCACGTCGACACTGTATGGTTCTGATCAAAGGCTGCACTGTGGCGTAATTCTGACCACTACATTATGGGGGTGATAAAGAAAGGTATCTTTCGACATTTTCCGGCCTAGAATCCCCCTGCAGCCTGGTTTGTAAATGATTTAACACTGCAGTCACAGAGGATTTAGAAGTTCCATTGTAAAAAGTTAATGTAAGTGCTCCGGTTGCACAGATTGTTTTGTTGAAGCCTTATAGATTCTCGATCCAGGACTGACAGGCACTTTGCTCCGGTGGGGGCTAAGCTGCCCTTCACTGGCAAATGCTGCCAGTACCACTGTTTGTTTATGACGAGCTGAGCCATGTGCCATTGGACAACCTGCTGAGAGAGCGTGGGAAGAGATTTTATTAGCTTTTGTGCTCCAAATCTTATCTTGTTACACACCGAGTGTAAATTGGTACGTATTGTACTGCCTCCCTTTTATTCTCAAATTTATATTAGCGCTGTTCTCCATGTCTTGTCGAACAGCTGTTGCCTTTTCGTTAGTAAAGTGCGGTGTGTGAACGAAAAATAAAATAAACCTTGTCTCCTAATAACTTTCATATAATCTCTTTTTTTTTTTTTTTTTATTAGACACGTAGCTTCGTTATTTTTAAACCTAACAGGCATGTCTCAACGCTGCAATAATGGCACCTACTTCCGACTCTTACCACCTGCTGAATGACACACATCAGCTGAAGCACGATGTAGGTTGATGTAGAGCGACTTTGTCCAGCCGCTATAATTTGCATAAAATCTGAGGCGCTGATGAAATCGAGCAAAAGACGGTGCAAGTCGAACACAGAGCTGTCGGTGCAATCACCTCACTGTTAAACATGCTGCGGCCAACGGTAAGTGATACTTACATTTACATTGGATGTAAGTTTATCAACGTGTGTATGTATTTCTGCTTAAAAGTGCTTTAAAATGAATGAATACATCTGGATTCTGGATTATTCAAAGTATCAAACGAAGGCGATCACAAGTCCAACATCAATAGAGATGAAATGAAATTGAAATGAGAATCCATACTAAAGTAAACAAGTGTTATCTTAAGTATTTGAGGCAGAGGTAGTCGTCTCTTGTCTCTGCAAGACAGTGATCGTCTCTTTTGTTCAGACATCAAAGGGAGGTTCAATCCACCATCTCAGAGCTAGATCAGGGAAGAATTGTAAGGTCTACCTGCCACATTTAAAAAAAAAAAAGATGGTGGGAGGCAGCTGAGCAGCGGCAGCTCAGTGGGTAAGATGTTTGACTGCTGATCAGAGGATCGTGAGATTAAATAGCAGCACCAACCAGCTGCCACTACAACTCTCAACTGCGCAGTTAAATAAAAAAGGTTACATGAAAATGTAAGTCACTTTTGGTCTGATCGATGCAGCTACCAGAGGCCAATGGAGGAACAGCAACAGTGGGGGTGGTGCGGAATACTGAATCGTATGTGTTGAGTTGACAACGGTATATACGGTATATAAAGAAAAAAAACCAAAACATTTTCAACCTTGTTTAATAAATGACCTTCTGGGATTGTGAAGTGCTAGAGAAGACTCTTCCTCTTATTCCAAATGACTCCAACGTTTCTTCAAATGACAATAAATTGCCTGAAAGTTGCTGGGTGAACTTCAGTACTTCTGACTGAAAGCACTAACTAGCCTGCACTTTACCACAGTTCCTACTTGCCGCCCACATCATGCTTTTCCCTCTCCTTTCACATTGTCACTAGTCACTGTGGTCTTTTTTTAGATGATAACTCTAAAAAAAAAAAAGACATTTAATTTAGTTTGAGCCCTTGTCTAATAAGTTAGGTAAGTCTTTATGTGTCACATGTAAGTTATATGACATTTTCTTTGCTTATCTAACCTCGAATGGCAGAGGTCAGAGCAAAGGGTCAGTTAGGATACCGTTCCCCTTGAGCCCGGGGTCTTGCTCTAGGAACCGAAAATGGCATAGTCGGGGCTTGGGGCCCCCAATCAGATCTTTTGGCCAACAGTTAATATTCATCATAGATATATCTCAACTAAACAGACTAAAATGAGTAGAAAAAAATTGAAGTTAACAATAACAAATGTTTATTTCAATACTTGTTATATAGCCATTTGTTGGCAATGACAGAGGTCAAACATTTTCTCTAAGTTTTTTCATGGTTTTCACACACTGTTGCTGGTATTCTGGCCCATTCCACCATGCAGATCTCCACAGACGTTCAACTCAAGATTTTCTCCAGATACTTCTTTGTTACCCGAAAGGTGTGTTTGGCATCATTATCATGCTGAAAGACGCAGCGATGTTTCATCCTGAAAATCTGACGATTCATGGCACCATTCATTTTTTTCTTTCACATCGATCAGTCGTCCTGGTCCTTTTGCAGAAAATCAGCCCCCAGGCATAATGTTTCAACCCCCATTTTTTACAGTGGGTATGATGTTCTTTGGATGCAACGTAGCATTCTTTCTGTTTTTACCAAAAGTTCTATTTTGGTTTCATCTGACCATATCACATTCTTCCAATTCTCTTCTAAGTCATTCAAATGCGCTCTAGCAAACTTTAGACGGGCCTGGACATGTACTGGCTAAAGCACAGGGACACATCTGTGAGAGCCAGAAATCTTATTTGTAAGTGACCAAATACTAATTTTCCACCTCTGGAATTTTTTTTCTATGATAAAAATGACAGGCCTCTCTCATCTTTCAAATGGGATACCTTGCACAATTGGTGGCTAAGTAACTACTTTTTTGCCCCACTGTACAAACACACAAAAATATAAATTTTACTTGTGGTCACTTTATACAGAGTTGAAAGTAATGTGCACTAGCGAGATGTTTGCTTAATACTGAATTATAGAATTATTAGCCAGCACTGATGCTATTTTCTGACCTGAGAAAAAACACACATACACACACACACACACACACACTAAAGAGTGAATTCACACATTTGATACACTGCTGTGTTACATGCGAGTAAGATGCCATTGATGAGAAATGCTGTGATTATTTGGCTGATGTCAACAATTGTTCATTCTTGGTCTTGTGCATTAACCATGACTCCTTAATCTTTGTTTTCTGGACTATATTCGGCAGCTTCGCGTGTTTCTTAAGCCCATCTTACACTGTGCAATCGTAACCATGATTTAGTTGTCTGAGACCTGTATTTTGAAATCCTATAATCCTATGCTAAAATCTTTTATCTTTGATGGCTAGTATGATTGATGTTTTAAATGACAGCAGATTAACAGCCGTTGTGATCTGATAAAAAGAGTTTTTATACATTTTATTCCAGATTTACTCGTTATTTTGACGTTTGAGATTGAGGTCCACTATTCTATAAAAATTGTCCACAAGGAGGTCTGGGGTGTATTTGGTGTTCCAGTTCACTCCAAATATGTTTAGTGTGTTTAAGATCAGGACTCAAATTGTTTTAAATTGTTGAGTGGCATTCAATCATAACGAATCGTGTCATAATGAGGCTTAGGAGCTTTGTTTATAGGGTCACTATAGTATTAAAGCGTAGTTCTAATGTAATCTCATGCTCCAACATATAAAAACATTTCAGGCAACTTTGTGCTTCCATATTCGTGGAGATGAATCACATATGAATATGATGATCAGGTGACCACTAACTTTCGGCAGCATAGTACATATGCAGTGTCACATTTCCTGCGACGACCGTCAGACCAATGACCAAGAGGAATGCTGAGTTCCTTTGGAAAAATGTTAAAAACAGTCCTATGAACAATATAGCAAGAAGCAAGACTTACTGTCATAAGCAAAATTGCCACGACAGATTGTTTCCATTTGCTGCATTTCACAGATTGACGACATAAAACTACAAACAAGTCTTCTTGTGTTCTTCGTTTTTTTGATGTCTTGTGACTGTCGTACCGTCTTAATGAAATTATGACTACTGAAATCCTAAATTGCACCATTTTTACCCGTCTTAAAGGAAATGTATTGCTAGAGCCTTGTGCTAATTTATACTATCAAGTTTTAGTGTGGGGAAAAAAAAACTATTTAGATAATACTGTTGGAAACCGATAAGCCCAAACCAGTTTAAAATCCCTTCCAAATTTACTTTCTCAAAAATTGATCTTTCCAAATTTTAGAGAATGTCACATACTGTAAATGACTTTTTGCGGATAAGAGGGCTTGGATTTGGAAAATAAATATATTTCCATGTGCGATTTACATTTCATATTGTTCCCCTCTTCTAAAAAGAGACAAAAGCGTGAAAAGAAGCTGCTAAATAAAAGCCTGAAAGGCAGCAAACAAAAAGCTGGGCAGGAAGCGAGGCAGTGATGTGCCGTGCGCGTACAGCGAGGATGCTGGTATTTCCATCCTGTTAGTGACTGAATAATCGTATGTTGCCAGAGCATGCCGGGCCTGAATGTGACCTTTCTGAGGCTTGGGATACATCGAAACGCTCTGTGGCGGATAGATTTCATTCTGCACATCTTTTATATTCTAATTTACCGTCAATTTATGCGTGCCATGGGAGAGCACTGTCACTGAAGCCTCTCAGATTTGGCATTTGGAACATTAAACACAATGGCCTGCCTAAAAGCGGGACTTGTTTAGAGAGACGGATTTCA
>JAOTQW010000039.1:7222727-7234172 GCA_026260075.1 Sisor rabdophorus | reverse complement strand
CCAGGGTGTGACCCCTGCCTCTCGCCCAATGTGTGCTGGGATAGGCTCCAGCAGATCCCCGTGACCCCGGAAAGTTCAGGAATAAGTGGGTATAGAAGATGAATGAATAAATGAATGAAAAAACAACAACAGGTCCATCAATATTACATTGTATGTCATATTTTAGCACTTATAGTCCTGGGGATCTTGAGTCGTTTTCTTAAAAGGTCTCGAATTCATCCGAGACAGACTGTCGTATTAGGCCATAAAAGAGAGACTGTGGCAATGAATGCATTTTTGTGTTAATTAATTCATTTCAGTGGCAATTAATGTTTAGGTTTATTTAAAAAAAAACACTTCTGACCCCTTCCATTTACTCTTTAAAAATCGTCACCCTGATGCACAGTTTTCTTGCATAAATAACAAATCTTTTAAGCTGAGCAGTAGAAGTGGGGGAAAAAAAGAAAAAGAGAGAGAAATGTGGATGTTAGTGTAGACTGGAATGACCAGGCTTTTTCTCCGGGGCTGCATGGTGGAACAGATGTGTCCTTGTTCTCTCTCCAGGCCACAGTGCAGCCACTGACAGACCAAACCGGCTGGAAAAAACTGAGAAAAATGGAAAGCTAAATATTGGCTTTATCTCTTCAGCAATAAAAGCCCCATGAAATTGATTGGATGCTGCCAAGTTTTTCCCGAGTGGTGTCTTTCACCACAAATGCAAAACACTGAGCTGGAATAGTCTATTAATTAACCCACGTAATTAATCCCAATTCAACAAAGTTAATCGCTTTCTAGGGCTTCCTAGATCCTCTGCACAGGTGTCTATTTGACATAGTCCTCAGAAGGCACTGAAGCCTAACACAGAAACCTTGGAGAATGAGGTGCATCAGTTTGTTTGACCTACAACAGGCTACACTGATAATATTGTGCTGATTGCTGATGCTGTTCATGTGGGAAATTAATTATAAATGCAGCTACTTTGGAAAGACTTCCTCCCTCCCACTAGGAATTTAGGTTCCACGCTGTTTCATTTAGCATCTGTATAACTTGACAGATCAATACAGCTGATATTCAGGTTGCGTAATCCTGTTTCTTTTATACTGTGGTTTAGTGGTAGTTACAGTTCTCCCTCCTGGAGAATCAAAGACATTCAAGGTGATTAGCATCCTAAAATTGGGTGCAGTGCATGAATGTGTGTTCAATTATTCAGATTTGGATTGTGGAAAGGTTTATGTCTGTTGCTAGGCCTTTTTCCAAACATTGGTTTTTACTTGTCCCGATGTAAGGATTGATTTATACGCAATAAAATAATAGTTTCTTTTGCAATATTCTTCCCACTACATTTATACATTTATCTACCAGTGGCAATCCAAAAACAAGTCACCACCTGGCTAAGCAAATAGGAAAGAGCTTTCCATTGGATAATTACTGCATAAGAGATTATGGTTTTGCTAGCAATAAGTTATTTTACCCTTCCTGAAACTGTGAGTAGCCTCAAATTTCTTAAAGAACCATGTCGAAAGACACATTCTGAGGTCAGTTGTAAATCAGTTTCAGAAGGTTCAAATTATTAGCAGCGGCGGCTCGGTGGCGCAGTGGCTAGCACGGTCGCCCCAAAACAAGAAGGGCCTGAGTTCGAATCCCGGGCTTGGAGTCTTTCTGTGCGTTGTTTGCATGTTCTACCCATGCTTGTGTGGGTTTCCCTTTGGGTACTCCGGTTTCCTCCCACAGTCCAAAAACATGTGCATTAAGTGGACTGGTG
Organism: Sisor rabdophorus; assembly: GCA_026260075.1. NCBI lineage: Eukaryota > Metazoa > Chordata > Actinopteri > Siluriformes > Sisoridae > Sisor > Sisor rabdophorus. Next base: position 7,232,431 of record JAOTQW010000039.1, on the reverse strand, counting down.
ACTCTTAATTGCCAATTGAAGTGAATGTGATTGTCGTGTGGTTGTGTGCGTGTGGCCCAGGCCACTGAATAAATGAATAAATGATTAGCATGCATCACGCAAAAAAAAAAAAAAAAAAAAAAAAACATCATCCAAGGAGTTTGCTGAAACTACTAAAATTGGGTTAAGAACTGTCCAACGAAAAAAAATGTGGTTGGAAAAAATCTTAAATGGTAGAACTTACAGCTTATGTTTAATAATGAAAGGAAGACAATTTCCACACACACAATGCAAAGGGAACATAAGGGATTGGGAGTAAACTTATCAGTAAGGTTAATTGGAAAAAAGCTTCAGTTCAAAGCATAAAGATTGGACTCTGAAGCGATGGAAGAAGGTTATATGGTCTGATGAGTCCAGATTTACCCTGTTCCAGAGTGATGGGCACATTGGAGTAAGAAGAGAGGGGGGATGAAGTGATGCCCAGTACCTACCTGTGGGGGCAATGCTATGTCCAGCAATGTTATGTGTCCAAAGAATGAGGTCAGCTGACTACCTGAATATATTGAATGACCGGGTTATTCCATTGATGGATTTTTCTTCCCTGTGGTCGGTATTCCAAGACGACAACGCCAGGACTCATCAGGCACAAATTGTGAAAGAGTGGTTCAGGGAGCAAGAGACTTCATTTTGACACATGGATTGGCCACCACAGAGTGCAAACTATAACCCCATTGAGAATCGTATGTATGCACTGGAGAAGACTTGCAAGTATATTTCATGGAGTATTCATCAGCGTATTGAAAGGATGCCACAGCAAATTTCTTTCTGTTATTTAGACAAAGGCATCCAAAGACATATTAGTGTGTCATTTTTTTTTCTTTGGATGGGATTAGTGTATTATAAGTAAATGAACATGTTCTTCCAAGATATTTGGCTTTTTAAGATATTTAAGAATTTAATCTTTTTCAAAGAAATTTTTTTTTAAATATTGCATCCACTGATACACGATTTTGAAATAAAGCCAATACTATTTTGAGGATTTTAACTTCTCCAGCAATGCTATTACCTTTTTCTTGTAAAGATTTATGGTGATATCATCGCGGTGTTGGACTGTAAACATTGGTTGAAAGGTTGTGAGTTCAACCAAGCAGCCTTTGCTGGCCTTCAACTCTCATCTGCTGAACATAAATGAGTTTAGGTCGCTGGATGAGGTAATCTCTCTCAATACTTTGCATTGTAAGCTCCATAAAAGATAGAGTAAAGAGATTCGGTGATGTTTGGCTGTAGATTCCCTAATGGTCTTTCACTGGAAGTGGTTCTGGGTGAAGTTACTGGTCACTGTACTGTTTGTACAGCTTGGATATATAGCTGTTTCCCAAACCACCGGTGTGCTGTTCTGAAAGTTTCTCCTGTTCACACTTGAATGCACGTTGTGTAAGCAGAGGGCTTTGAGACCTGGTCCACCTCTGCTTAGGTAACACAATCTCGTGGGATTTTAGTGTTTGTTTTGCGTTTCATTATCAAAGTTGAAAGTAACTTTCCCACTTGTGGAAAGTGCTTGTGTGAATGTGTGAACAGGTCTAGGGCTTGTTTTCCTAATTAACTGAACTCCCCCTTGCTTGGTTGCTCTGTGTTCCTGTCCTCTGAGATCATCTTACTGTTGTGATCTGGTCTTAGGTTGAATTGTGTGTATTTGGTTTAGGTGATGAGCTGAGGTTCGGGGATGTGTTTGCCTGACTGCGAGACTAAATTGTCAAGGCCATGCATGAGCTTCCTGCTTTCTTGTCGAATGCTTAGAGGGCACCAGTGTCAAGATACAATGTTTACATTTTCTGTGGAGAGAAATGCTTAGGAGTGATCATCAGACGCTCAGCAGCTGTGTTGATGACTAGACAATGCTCGCGAACTCTTTCTAACTGACTGCCATGCTTTTGATGATAAACGAATCGAGTAACGGAAAGCCAGGTTTCCCTTTTTGCTTTGCATCGGTAGGTTTACAGTCTATAAAACTACATATTTTTGACTCTCTTGACCGATCAGATGCCAGATATAATTATAAGACTACTAATCAAATGCTGGGGAGATGCCAAACAACCAAAATAGTTCTACTGTTGTAATATTCAAACTTTTGTAATATTTACATTTCTCAAGCATTTCTGTGGTGGTAGTCAGATTTCATTGTTTATGAAGCATGCTCATGGCAACCCAAACTGTTGGGTTAATTTACATTAACGTCTATCTGTCCGAGTGAGCAGGCGAGCTAACGTTTACACTTGCCACATTTAGCAGACGTCTTTAAATGCATCTGTTTTATACCGCTGTGCAGTTAGGGAATCAAGGGCCTTGATTAGGGGCCCAGCAGTGATTCTGGGTGCTGTTGGGAATCCAAACCTGATCTTCCAATTATCAGTCCAATAACTTAACCACGGTGCCACTTCATTCCCCTATGCTTCATCTACAAAATGTATTAAACTTAATACATTGGTGTATTCTCCAGAGCTATACAATGTTATATTAGTACAGTGGTTCTCAAACTGGGGGTGTGATCCCTAGGGGGAAGTGCGAAGTTATAATAAGGGGTTATGATAAAGCTAGTGTGATTTTTAAAGGAAGCATTTAAAAAGAGCTGGAATATGAGCTGAAATGAATGCTATGCTGTGACACATTTCTATACTACTTTTGCAGTAGCGCTTCATGTTGTCATCGCTGTCATGACGCTGCGCCCTGCTTACATGACGTGATTAATCACTAATCGCCATAAACAACAAATTAATCTTCTGGTTATGCAGTCAATTAAATGACTTTAATCAAAGTTCTTCTCCAAATAATTCCCAACTCAATGGCATTACCTGTTAGTGACTGCGAATGGCTGTAAATTGCAGCACGCATTAGCAGCAAATTGCAGATGATCTTTGGTCAAACTCAACTTTCACGCCACAGGAAGACTTTGCGGTGCTTTGGTCACTTCTGATGGCAATTAGCAAGGCTAATATCAATTCAGTAAAATAACTATGGAAAATTAAATTTCAATCAGAACAGACTGCGTTAACTAATTGTTTACTTAACAAAAAAAAAATCCTATTACAGTGATTTATGTTTAGGAAATAGAAGTCAAAGGATGTATAATTGATTGTAAAAGAGGGTCTTTTATGAATTAAAAATTTCTATGCAAGTGGCGTGAATGTATAATAAATACAATATACTCAAAATAGAATGGGTCGATCTGGAGAAAAGAAACATACAACCTTTTTAATATACTATTGTAAACTAATACTTTTTAGATCTAGTACAAAATTGCTGCGAAAAGCGTTCTTTGCTCTTGCTGCAAAACTACCCTAGGTTATATTAAGCACCACCAGATACCAGCATAAGATATAATTTGTTGCATGTAATTTAAGGGTATTATATTCTCAAAATTTATAGACAACCCCAAAGTTTATTAAAAAGCTTTAACTGTTATTATCATAAACACCGTTGAGATATTAAAACATTGATCCATTCATTCATTCATCTTTTTTCCCCCACTTATTCTCTCATTCGGGGTCACGGGCTATGCTGGAGCCTATCCCAGCGCACATAGGGTGAGAGGCAGGAGGTACACCTTGGACAGGTCACCAGTCCATCAAAGAACCACATACAGCCAACCACACGTACTCACACTTCACTCCTATGGGCAATTTAGAGTCACCAATCAACCTAATGCACATGTTTTTGGACTGTGGGAGGAAACCCGGAGTCCCAGAGGAAATCCACGCAAGCGCGGGGTGAACATGCAAACTCCGCACAGGACCTTCTTGTTGTGAGGCGACCGTGCTAACCACTATGCCACCGAGCCGCTCGTATTGTAACAATTCCAGCACAAATCTCTTAAAATGATCCTAACTAAATACATTTTTAAATGTGGCACCACATGAAGAAAAACTCTTGTTTTCCATTAAGGCAAGTTAAGAACAAAAAAAAGCTACGATGGGCAATACTATAACGTTATAAAATGTAAAAATGTTCCAGGTAGTGAATACTAATGCAAACTACCTGTATTTTTATGGCCTGAGTCTATTCCATATACTTGTTAACAGAGCACAGTCCATCATTTTAAAATCAAGGTCTGACTTGGGTTGGGCAACAAATATTATTAGTGTTTATTTCATGTTTATTGATCGATGTCAGTTTTTGCCTACAGCTTTTTTATGTAATGTATCATGTATCCAAAAAAAAAAAACCCTTTTACAAAGATCCAGTAAACATTGCGCAACAGTTACTACATGAATATACTGGAATATGGTGGCTGTAACTTGACCGTATGCAGTGCGTTCGTGCCAGTGTTTTGTTTCACTGCTAATCCTGTTCTAAAATCGGCTTTGATTAGGCATTAGCAGCACATAAAAGGTCATTAAACCACTAATATCAGTGTGTGGGGGGGGGGGCATGTTGAAGAATAGGAGGCAACCCATAAGAGACAAGGCTAATTACAATTCATTTCTCTATCTGAACCCAACCATCTGCCAGTGTCAGACGCTTATTGTATATTGGCTCTCAATCATGAACAGACCGCTGCAGCTGAAGATGTGTGTTTTAATTCTAGAGCTGCTGTATAATTATATTTATATTTTAATGACGACTTTGACAAGCAATCTGAATGACTATCCTCTTTGTTCACTGCAATGAGAATATTTAATTATAATACTTAAACGTGTCAGATTTAGGTGCCTAAGTGCTTTTTGTATTTTTCGAATGCATATCAAACACGGACGTCTTCTGATCTTATTATTAGGTCAGTCTTGTGTAAATTGTGCCCCAGAGCTCGTGAGCAGCAGAGTTGTGTGTGTGTGTGTGTGTGTGGCCCTGAGATGGATTAGTGACTTTTCCAGGGTGTACCCCCTGCCTTTTACCCTATGTGCGCTGGCGGGGGGGCGCATACACAGAAAGACCCCAAGCCTGGGTTTCAAACCCAGGACCTTCCTGTTGTAAAGCGACCGTGCTCAACACTACGCCACCGCGCCGCCCCTCCACATGGCAATTTATTATTTTGAATATTAATGATGTATGGACACACGAATGTTGGCTGGGTTATGGGTGATTAACTCGGAGAGAATATGTAAAGGGGAATGGGACAAAATCCTAATAATTTATAACTTTTTTTATAAATAAACCTACTATTTAAAATATAGACTGATTGTCAAAAATCAGCAGGGGAGCAAATATTTTTTTTATTTCTTACTATATGGATGGTTAGGGGTCCGTAGAATAAGGACAATTTATTTATCATCAAACTGCATTGCAATGGGCTTATGTGCAGTACTCTTTCGCTGTGCGTTTAATTTTTCCGTTCATTATTACACTATATTACGTCTGTCACACTCATAAACACGTGCACCACCCCCGACAGGAGGAATGTTTAATTGCAGTGGAAAAATGATACTTGATTACGCCACATTAAAGCTGTTTTTCTTCGCTTCCAACGCTTCACTGAGTATCCGTTCATTAACTCTTACAGATATTTGAATATTAAAATTAGGCAGATTCCTAATCTTATTGCTGTCTGGTAAAGTTACTTTCGGCATTTTTTCTGAAGATTAAAACACTGCCACACGTGACTCTGTTTGGTTGTTAAAAAAACACTTGCTGCTTTGTGCTGAATCCCAGTAATGCCTAGAGGTAGCATCTGACTACTTGTTCTTGTTTTTAATAACGGAGAAACTTGTATATTTTACACTGGTTGTCTTATATTATAAGAAAGTGACCTAACATTTTTAATTGTGTTTGGTATCCTCCAAATATTATTTATTTATTGGCAAAATTATTGGCTCACCCATCCAAATAAGCGGAAACAGGTGTTTCAATCACTTCCATGGCCACAGGCCATCAAGCAACTAGGCATACAGACTGTTTTACAAACATTTCTGAAAGAACGTGTCGCTCTCAGGAGCTCAGTAAATTCCCACGATTTCCTTGCTCCTAAATATTCCAGTCAAATTTCAGCTGTATTTTAAGAACGGGAAGTGTTTAGGAACAACATCGGCTTTACGAACCACGTAAACTGACAGAGCAGAGTCAGTGGATGCTGAGGATGTGGGGGACGAATCGCCCATCTCCATCTGGCAATCTGATGGGCCAGTCTGGGTTTGACGGTTGCCAGGAAAACGGTACTTGTCTGACTGCATTGTGTCAAGTGTAATGTTTGGTGGAGAGAGGATTATGGTGTGAAGTTGTTTTTCAGAAGATGGGCTTGGCCGCTTAGTTCCGGTGTAAGAAACTTTAAATGCTTCAGCATAACAAGACATTTCGGACCATTTTAGGCTCCCAACTTTGTGAGGACAGTTTGGAGCTGGCCCCTTCCTCTTTCAACAAGACTGTGCACGAAGCAAGGTCCATAAAGACATGGATGACAAAGTCTGGTGTAGATAAACTTGGATGACTGGCATGCACAGAGTCCTCACCTTAACCCGATAGAACAGCTTCAGGGTGAATTAAAGCGGAGACTGAGAGACAGGCCTTCTCATTTAACATCATTGTGTGAACTCACAAATGCGCCACTGGTAGAACGGTCAAAAATTCCCATGGACTTCTAAACCTTGTGGACAGTCTTGCCAGAAGGGTTGAAGCTGTTATAGCCGCAAAGGATGGATGACGTCATGTTGAACCCTATGGATTAGGAAAAGGGTGGCATTTAATATGCTAGCATGGGTGATATAAACTTCTATTTATCTTTTTGTAGTTCAACTTTTTTTAATGCTCCTTATCCAAAATCGTCACAATATTTCACACTCGTCGACTCGTTTTTGCTATCTTTGACGTTAATTTATTTTATTTTACTTTTATCCCACTAAGCAGTTGAAGGCTAAGGGCCCTTAACCTCACTCGTTTTGGTGGTGCTGGGAATTAAATCCATAATCGTTCAACACCGTAACCACAGAGCTACCATTTTCTGTTCTACTCAGTCTTAGTCCATTTATATTTACCTGTTTTTATTTTCGTGCATCACAGATGAATTAAATAGCACTTGGAAGCGAGCAATTAATCCCAGATGCCTAATCTGCTATTAACAGCAAAGAGGGCTAATAAAACAGGAAAGAGTTAAAGCCAGTCTTGCCTGGGCCTCCTTACAAATCAGCCTTCTGCTTAGCACCCCAAGCCCACCACAGCTATAGCTGCTATTCATGCAGCCTGGAGACCAAATTATCTCCCTGATTGATTGAGTTCCAAAGCATAAACCACCACCAGCGACCAAAAAAAAAAGATTCGCTTGGCTCTACGTCTTTCGGGTTTCTCAGCATTATACCCTCCCTTCCTGACATAAGCAGTGCAGAAGAGATAAGTGACTTAGATGAACTATGAAATGGTTTGACTGTTTAGTCTTCTGCAAATCACTGTTGTTCTGCCAGCATTGGTCATGCTCAGACTTCAGCCTGGTTCGCTTCTGATCTGGACATATTTCTTTAGTGTTTAGTAACACAAGTGGCAGTTAAACTCCCAGCAGCATCTGCTGCTCTTTCTCTCCACTGCTTCTGTTATGACAAGATTTTGCATCAAGCTACAAGGAGCGTAATTGCACTTCTATAAATAAAACTCTCTTTCTGCCATAATTTAGAGTATTATATTATATTATTCTGGCATTTGAATGCTTTGGTGTAGAGCAACTTACATTAATGTATTTTGTCAGTTGGAGAAGTTGGGGTTACCGGCTCAAATCAGAGGTCCCAGCAGTGGCAGCTTGCTGGAGTTAGGAATCATGATCTACCGATTAGTAGACTAACCCGGGGCACGGGTAAGGGAGGGAAGTTAAGATGAATCTACCAGAACTACTAGTGACAGTACTAGCGCTAGTACAGGCCGAATTTAGGAAAAGTTGGGATATTTGAAAAAGGAAATGTAAATAAAATAAAATGAAAGAATTCAAAATCACATGAGCCTATATCGTTTTTCACAATAAAAGATAAACAAAAAAAAACGAATAACACTTATGCACAAAATTATTTTGGGGCATGTTTAACATAGTGGAGCATCTTCTCTTGTTCGCTATATTCGAAAGAGCTTCTATTATGTTGTAATAGCTACCATGACGTTGTAACAGCTAAAGTATGTGGTTTTGCATTGGCCTGCATGTTGCTAAGTTTCCTTCTAGCTAAATATTTTTAAAGTGTATAGGTCTTTTCCATTTGATTTTATTCTACGTTAGAAAACATGCCAACTATTTCAGAATTGTCGAGGTTAGGTGTGGTACTAGGCCTAACCTCATATATTTTCATCCGTTGCAACATATTGACCACCGAGCTACCTCATTCCCTACCTACTACCGTCTTATTAGTTTCACAGCAAGGTGTTCAGCTACAGTCCTGTATCTAGATTATAGATCTCTCACTTCAGGAACTCTGTTAGGGGGAGGGGGGGGGGTTAGTGCCTTAAAGATGCACGCTTGTGTCGTGCATTTATTCAGATTGAGAATTCTTATAAGTAAGAATTTGTCCAAGCAAAATGGCCATATAAACAAGTCGCCATATCTGAAAGGCTCATCTGCATTTGGGGCCTCGTGGGGGTCAAGCTCTCAGGGGATAAGCATGGAATGGAGACATAGCTATGCATGCAGAAATGCACTAGAGTCACTGTAGCTTGCTGAATATATCAAGTGCAGCTCCCGAGAAACAATCGACAATACCTACAGGCAACAAATCACACTGGGACAAGAGTTTTATTTTTTTTAAATAAATAAATATTTCGGCCTTTTTTTTTTCTTTATTATCTTTTGGCTTCTTTCACGCTCTTCTCCACTCCTCCTCTTACAACCTTTGTTGTCATCCTACAGGCTTTCCTGCGGCGGCATACGGTCCGATGGCGGCGGCGGCGGTGGCAGCAGCACGTGGTTCAGGTAGGGGAGGGGGGGCATGGAAGAGGTGGCTAAGTAGCATATCCGCACACCACAGGGCCAGGTAAACGAACTGGCCATATATCTGTGTGCTGGCCGCTCTTTCCATGCTGCTCTTAACCTTAGCCGCCTCTGTCCTTTTTCAGACACATTCACACCTAAGGTAACCCAAAGTAGGTGTGTGTAGTACTGAGACCAGGTTTTTTCAGTTTATAGCCTAGTTTTATAAGTGTTCTACCAGCATCCAATTAACTAGCACTTATAGAAACTCGATGCATGTTTTGGTTTTCTAATCGTCAATGGTTACAAATATTATTTCAATTGATTTATAAAGTAAAAAAGGCCAGACAATAAAAATAGTGTGTATGTACTCACTCTATATGCACTGCATATATTTCCGCAGTGCATCTATCTATCCATCCATCCATCCATCCATCTACCCATCCATTATGAAATGTTTAAAGTGCAGCATTATTAAGGCCCGTATTTGTCCATGGAGTGAGGAGTAAGAGAGGAAAGAGCGTGGAGTGAGTAAAGTGTGCAGAAATGAAATCTGGAGTGAAGCTGCAGCAGAGCTTAGAAAATGCACATCGAGTAAGTACATACTCACTATGCAGTCAGACGGAAAATATTTATAGTGAGTATGTATTCACTCTGTGTGCATTTTATACGCTCTGCTCCAGCTCCACTCCAGATTTCATTTCTGCACACTTTACTCACTCCACGCTCTTTCCTCTCTTACTCCTCACTCCATGGACAAATACGGGCCTTAATAATGCTGCACTTTAAACATTTCATAATGGATGGGTAGATGGATGGATGGATAGATAGATAGATAGATAGATAGATAGATAGATAGATAGAT
>JAOTQW010000039.1:7159151-7170859 GCA_026260075.1 Sisor rabdophorus | reverse complement strand
ACAGTGTCCTTGCCCAGGGATCTATCTGGATCCAGTTAAAGTTACATTTCAATGTAATCTTCAGTGTTATTTTGCATAAACTGATCACTTCTAACTCCAAACTTTACCCTATGCTCCAAGCCTAAAAATACTTCTGTAATTTGCAGTCCCAGTTGCAGGATATCTTATGCAAAAATGACACGCCCCAACAATGCTTGAGTGCATGTTTCATGTGCAGATTTTTTTATGCTGCCCCATTGTTTCACCTCAAAGTCTTATTCCCGTTGCAGCAAATTTAACAAAACGTTTAATATCATTAACCTTCGTCTTCCAAACACCGCATGCTGTGACAAAGGCAGCGTTCAATGATAAGATGGGGACACACGATTCGCTGAAGGCATTAAAAACAAATTAACCCTCAGATATTTCTTCTGCCGAGGATGTGCTACTGAGTCCTGCCCCTCAGGGCCTTCCATCCACCTCCTCGCTCATGTGACCAAATGTAATCTTTCGCATTTCATTTGCAAACACATTATAATTTATACCACCCAGATTTACTGTGGGCGATGGCACTGATTGGATTCTGGTCAGCGATCCGGGTGGGCTGGGGGAGGCGGCGCAGGTAATTATCCTGGAAATGAATGGAGGCTTGGGATGAGGTTCAGGCCGTGCTGCTGGGAGGGCTTTATTAAATATGGAGCCAGTTTGATCTAATGCCTAAGGCTATTGACCGCTTCAGGGGGAAATCATGGTAAAGGGAGAAACAACAGGCTAAAGGGATGTACTTTTCCTATAGGTGCCTGATTGTTGAGAGAGAGAATTCGTTTATAGAGGGAAAATCAGCAAGTTTAAATTTGATCATCTCCCATCACTGCAGCCTGTTTGTTCCTAGTTTCTCCTCTGTTTCCCTCCCCACAGTTTACATAAGGGTGACTGTGATCACCCATTAATATGAATGAAGCCTCAAGCTGAAAGAACCATAGGCACAAAGCAGGTTATCAGCAAATAGGCCTATTGCCCTGCACAACAACCTGAATCAGAACAGCACTCTGTTCCCCTCAGATCCACACAGGTGCAGGTCAAGCACTTACATTAATAACACGAAAAAGGCTGATGCTCCTCTCCACACATTTTCCAGCCCTAGGCCACAGTAGCCATGTTTTGCTGAGACTTGGAGCTGAAACTCTTTGCTAAATCTGATCTTGTTAAAGGCTGCATTAAATATTGATCAGCCCCAAAGATACTCAATAAGCTGAGGCTGTGCAGTCAGTGTGCAATACTGAGTTGGAGCTCTAGACTGCATGAGTTATAACAAAATTGTGGAGGGTCAGACACGGGCCCCGCTGGGAGATCCAGGGAGACAAATGGCAACAGAGCTGGCAGTTTTTCACATTGATGCCACACAGAGACACAAGGTGGGCTGTCCAATAGATGCTAAATAAAACACTGCTAGCTTTTCAGACCTTGTTCAGTGAATGTTTAGTAGTTGGAATAGTGTTTGACACATTCCAGAATACATTTACACATCATTTTGCATTCTGAAATACTTTTCCTTCAAGAGTTTTTGCATCTATCTGTTTATATACCCAGAATATTATTATAGGTCTTCTCATACACTGTGTAAATGAGGGGTTCTGATTTCATTATATCTCACATTTCAGTGTTTCACATCCAATCAAGTGTATTCTCAGTCAGTGCTAGGAAAACAGCTGGCTAGGTTTTCAACACCAGTGATGGTCGTTACAACATTATTACCGTTACTGCCATTAAAATTCGGCGGTACAGTAATTTAGCTCTATAACTGAAGTCGTTGCCAAATATGCTGTTTGCCCAAATTAAAGCTTTAAGCTTTTTCTTGCTGGCTGCCAGAACACTAGTATAATTAATTTAATGCATGCAAAATGCCAAATTCTAAACCCAATGAAGAATAACATTCCACACACACTATAGACTGTGTTTACTAGCTAGAAATACTATTCCCAAATTTCAGTTTGGATGCTTTTCCACAGGACTTGCAGATCCTTGGATTCAATTCATTGCAACACACATGAAACACCTTAGCATGCTAATTCGAGCACCAGAAAAATTTGTAATCTAAAGTCACTCTGGTAAACTCTACACTTTAGCCACACTAATGAAAAAAGCAATTCTGAGGCTGCAATTAGATTACATTCAGTACAGTACAAAAAGACAGTGGGTTTTTTTTTTCAGGAAGGCATTCCAAATTTAGCTAAGCACATCTAAAATGAAACAAGATGCACACCTAGTGATAAGACCTTCCTCATAGATCTGATAAGGGGTGTAGAGAGTGAAGGAAAGAAATAGCATCTTAGAGAAAGTCCCTGAATGGTGCTGGTTGAGTTGCAGCTGTAAGCGGCGATGCCGCTCATTCCTCTTGCCTCATTTATCATAGTCAGAAGCAGTGAGGAGGTTGGAGGCCATGCTGGGTCTATTGTATTAGCAAACACACTCGTCAGAGCAGAGCTCATTGTCTGCTTTTTACACCCTGTTTGCAGCACAGTGTCCTTGCCCCCAGTGATGAAAGAATGAGCAAGAAGGTAAATATCTAAAGGTATATAAACAGCCACACAATGTTGTGTAATGTTCCTGTATTCATCAATATACATTGCAAAAAATGAATGAGATGATTTATGTTGCCGTGATGATGAACCATTCCAATGTTGTCTTGTAAGTAGAGGCCGATCAGGTCAGATCAAATAATACTTACCAATAAAGAACCTAATTTGACATGAAACAACGCATATTAGGCAAGGTATAGAGATAACAGAAACATTTTAAACACACCCCATCAAGCTCACACCCCATTTTCTAAAAAAAAAAAAAAAAAAAAAAAAAGGAGCTCTTCTTTAACTCAAATCTGGATGATAGGGTTTCAAAAACACAGCTTCTTCAATTTCTGCTGTTAAATTGCAATAACTAGAGTTAAACGTAAGCACAAATTATCCCATTCATAAGGTCTGGTGTATGGGAGCATTTTGGTTTGCAAATGAAATGATAGTACTTATGGCCATAAATGGTAAAGTGTGCAGAATCTGACTAAGTAAACCATACATCAGCCCTGTGTTTTTCTTTTTTTTATCACCACATCATTTAACAGTTTACAGTCGCATTTACATTTCTGGCATTTGGCAGAGCCGCTTACAATTATTGAGTTGAGGGTTAAAGGCCCTGCTCAGGGGGCCGATTGATGGCAGCTTGGTGGTGCCAGGAATTAAATCAACAGACCTTTTAACAGTTTCTGTGTATTTACTCTTTGGTATATTTTTGCACAGCCTTAATACATTTTTGTTTCGAAATATATAATATAAAAAATTCTCTGAAAATTAATTTGATTTATTCATTCATTTTCTATACATGCTAATTCCCTAACTTGGGTCACAGTTGTCTGCTGGAGCCTATCCCAGTGCAGATATGCTGGCATAGTGGTTGGCACGTTAGCACTCATTGCAAGAAGATCGCGGGTTGGATTCCAGGGTCTTTCTGTGCAGAGTTTGCATCTTCTCCCCTCACTTGCATGGGAAGCGTTTAGTCCAGGTACTCTGGTTTCCTCCCACAATCCAAAAACATGTACATAAGGTTGATTGGTGATTATAAATTGCCCATAGGATCGAGTGTACGTGTGTGCAGTTGTTCATCTATGTGTGGTCCTGCGATGGACTGACGACCTCTGCCTCTCGCCCTAAGTATGCTGGGATAGGCTCCAGAAGACCCGAAATTAGGGAATAAGCAGGTAGAGAAGATGAATTGTAAACATTGTAAACAAAATTTGTAAACATTACAATACTTTTTTTTGTATTAATATTTGTAATTGTTAGAGTAGATTAGATAAAAAAAATAGAATCTAAAATTAGATTGAGAATCTTGAGGACAGTCCTATGACAGTTTAAGGATGCAGACAATGTTTTGTTGTGTATGGCATGTAATGCCCCAGACCTCATGTTCTTCATCATCTCTCACATGCACTGAAGTAACGATTCATCAATCTGCCTGTGCCCCCATCCTATAAACGAGGACATGTGTCATTCATCATTTCCATGGCAACCGTCTCTTCTCCGGACAGCTCTGCAATCAGCAGCCCATCAGACCTTCAGCGCGTCTTAGCCTTCTTTTGTCCCTCTCTGCTAACTGTCATAGCCTGATAAGATTATCACTGACAATTCGACGGCAGCGTCTGTAAGAAAAAGAGGTTGTTTTTGAAATGTCTTTCTTTCTTTTTCATACTTCATTCCCCCTGCCCATAACAAGGCTTTGCTGGTCTTTTTTTGTCCTTCTTTTATTTAAAAGGGAGAAAAGACTGAAAGTGTACACTATGCCAGCACAGTGCTGGATCTTTAACTTGTAACACTGACACACACACACAAAAGCCTGTCTGCTTTATCTGACACCAAATCCAAGAGATTTTAAGTTGCATATCGGCTTAGAAGAGAATTCTAACAAAGGAAGGAAGTAGAAGGAAGAAACAGAAAATGCTACACACTCAACACATTCCTCAGCATTCACTCGGTTTATTTAGTACATTACTCATCAGCGTCTGCAGCTGAGTTAACGAATGCCTATATAGTAATCACACATATAATTAACTCCCTAACACCCACCAAAGGACAGGAAGCAGGCAGCGAGGGTGTGCTATTATAAACTGAATAGAAAGGTTTAGAGCAGACAATATAAACAGCCTGTCAATTTTGAGACACCTAACCATTTTTTCAGCATTAACAAAGAGATTTACAGTGATCCAAGCACGTGTCAGAGCTGTACAAGATATATCTACAGAAGAAGGAGCCAGTGATGTCTGTAATGGAATGGCCTGTGCAGTCACCCAACCTTAAATCAATCAAACTGCTCTGAGCATAGCTGGATCGAAAGGTTCTGGGGAGAGAAAGGTGTCCATCCAATTTAATTCAATTTAATTTTTTTATTTAGACAGCACTTTCAACAATAGGGTATTCACACACAGGACAGCTTTACAGAAATCTGCCTATAGATCCAGGTCTATAAGCAAAACAAAAGCAACAGAGGCAAGATACATTTTTCCATCAACGTCTAGAGTATGTAATTATACCTCCAATGTCATAAAATTATTATTTTTACACACCATTACAAACCCACCGTCTAATTGAAAAAAAAATGATTGAAATTATTCTAATAACAGCAATTTGTGCAAATTGAAAATACATGTTAAGCAAGTAAATACATTTTTTATTTAATTTTCTATTTCTAACGCTGGAAGTATTGAACATCCTTTAAATCATTACTTGGGATGCATGGAACCTGGAGCTTGACAGTCTAGAGATGCCAATCAGTTGACTGAGATTTGAGTACTGATTAGACTGTGAGTGGAGACAAAAGAAAGGTCACAACCATACCTTTAACTCTGGTGGTGCAATGCACTGTACACAAGTCACTGTACCTCAATTAATAATAATGTCAGACGGATGCACACAAAAACACATGTTGGGATTTGTACGCCATTATTCCGTTACTTTCCCTAACCTGTGTTATCTTGCTAAATGTTAGCTAGCAGCAAACAAAAACATCTGTTGTAGTCATTTTGCTCATAGCATGCCTCAGTAGGTTTCTTGCTGTTCAGAACTTGTTTCTACATTTTCCAGAGGAGGTTTTGTGTCATTTGTGTCATCAGGTTTGGTGCTATAGGTCCTATTGGCGATATTAAATTCTACCAGAAAAAGTTGGGGAGCTAAATAAGTGTCTGTCAAAAAACACATTGAACTAGCTATCAAAAACAATTTTTTAGAGATTTTAGCATAGGATTATGGGAATCTTTTAGGATTTGGTTGTGTGTGTCTCACCCCAACCAAATCGTGTCCAAAATTACACAGCCTGACCTTAAGTCACCATGCAGTCTTTGAGCTGTCAGCAGCAGTTCCCGGCTGGTACAAATTTAGAGCATCCATGTAACAATAAACTATTTTTTACTAAATTATGGACTTTAGTATCTCTAAAAGTCTCAAAAATCTTTTTAAAAGTGCCAAAAATCAGCTAAGGCAGCAGAAGGTGGGTCATGAAGCTCTACTTTTGTCCTTTTCTGGATTTTGGCCAATTACTCGATTATGAGGAGCTTCAAGGGTGAGGCAGGGATTTACTCTGCTTCAAAGCTACAGTTTACATTACATCGGATCATGACAATATGCCATAATTAATAATAACATGCAGTGTCACTTAGATGGAGGTTCCTCTTTAGTCTGGTTCTTCCTAAGGTTTTCTTCCTATATGATCTCAGAGAATTTTTCCACAGTCATCTCCGGCTTGCTCATTAGGGACAATAGGCTATACAATTAAAATTTATTTAAATTAACTAGAAACATCAGGAAAATTAGACAGATTAATAGAGCAAAGTCCTTCATATATGTAGCGCTTCACACAAAAATGGAATAAAGATAAAAGTGTACGTTTGCCCCTAATAAGAAAGCCAGAGGCAACTGTGGCAAGGTAAAACTCCAAGGTAAAGTAGGAAGAAACCTTAAGAGGAACCAGAACCCACTCGAGAGGGAAACGTATCCTCGTCTGGTTGACACCAAACCTTATTGTAATGACAACATATTATAATAATCAAATGTAATGTAGACCCTAGTTTTGGGTGAGTCGAGCAGAGTAAATCCCTGTCCTTCCCCGAGACTCCTTGAATGGTAGGAGCCTGGCCAATGGGGTTGCAGGATCTTTGCAGGGTTGGCCTCTTCATTGAAAATCTCAGAATACCTTGTGATGAATATGGAAATGGAAACAGGTGGGGAGAGATTAGCGTAGCTGCTGTTCATAATGTTATTAGTTGACACTAGCTCGTAATGTGACTTTGATTAGATGGACTGGAGCTTCAGATTGTAGGATGTGCTTTGCGTATGCCAGGCTAAAGAGATATGTTTTTAAACTTTGTTTAAACTGGCGCACTGTCGGAATCCCGAACACTGTCAGAAAGCCTATTCCTAAATTTAGGAGATTGATATGAGAACGTTCTACCCACTTGCTTCTTTTAATGTTACCGTTTTTCTGCTCTCGGCAGCTTATCCTGTTGCAATACTTTTAAGTTATAGTAACTGATTAAATACACAGTATTTCCACTTTTTTGAAGGAATTTTATTCTGCATTTGCATCTGCCTAGAGTAAACCTTATTTTTTCGGACATTTGCAGCGTGTTCTTATACCGTTCAGCAGTTTTTACCAGGGAAAGTTTGCCACCAAACAGTCTAAAAAGTCTTTTTACCTAGTTGGGGGAAGTGTGTTCACAAATGATACTGATGGGAGAATAACAGCAGCCCTTAAACATGACATGACTTTAACTCATTAAACTCATTTAACGTTTAAAACACCACCGTAAAATCCCGACCAAAAAGTTCCCTAAGCCAAGTGCTAAACACCTTGTTGGTATTTTGAAAGTCAACTACAAATCTTGAGCTTGCAGTCTGCCAATATTTACGTCTTTACACAACACCTTTCTATGAATTTTAAAATAATACCGGAGGAAAAAAAAAAACAAAGAAAATATTTAGAGTAAAGTGTGTGGAGGTCACTATCCAATCTTCCGCTGTCCTTCAAGGATTGATCAGAAGTGCTGTGAACTGTGGTGGAAAATGGGAGGAAAAGGAGAGGGCGAATAAGTGGGCAGAAGAGAGAATAGAAGCAGACGAGGATGCATTATTTATTTAAACCTCTGATTAATAAGAGGGCCTTCATCATCCTCCCCCTCAGATGGTTTCTATTTTTAATGTTATTCATGGGAGATGAGAGAGAAAATTTGAAATCTCCTTTCCTTATTACCACTGCAAGAAAGTGTCATATTACTTAGAGGCTGATTACACGGCTGCCCGAACCCAACTGTACGTGAATACTGTATTTGCAAACACTCATTGAGCTCTGAGAGTGGCACTGTAATCGGCTTGCCTGTCAGAAGGAGACGAGTGACGGAGCCAAATTACTCCCTCAAGGTTATTTTTCCTTTCCTCCTCAGAAATACAAACCTACGAATCGGACATCTGTCAGCTTGGCGGTCTCAAACCAAGGGCTAAAAATAAAAGAAAGTTTTAACCAGCAACAATCTCATCGGCGGTCAAATGAAACGGAAAAATGTTAAAGATTCTCATTACAAACCCCTCAGATTGTCTCCAGTCAATCAATGGTTCGAGACAGAGCGTGAATTGCTTCTGACAAACATTAATATGAATGAGGGTTGACAAATGCATTTTCAGAAGGACAGTTTTCAGACTGAATGACTTCTCCAGGTTATTGACAGCTCCACTTGTGGGACAAAAACACAGCAGGGGCTCCCAGTCATGGCAGTTTGGATAATATTAAGGACTTATAGTGTTTCATTGGTGAAGCAGACTACGATGGAATGTCCACAGAGAGCAAACAAAAGTGAGAACATTGTCAGGAAACGGGCTTTCTGTACATCCAGCAAGCTTTTTAAAACATCCCTCTAGGCAGTAATCCAGCCGTCCACGTTCTTCTACAGTTATTAGCAAAGGGCGTGCAAATTGTTTCCCCCAGTAATACGGAGAGTTAAAATCTCTTTTTTTCCTGTCTTTTTACAAAATAATGGCTGCTGCTGCTGCATGAAGATACCCTCTAGGGCTTTTAACTATTTTACAGTAAGGTTCACCTCAATATCAGATGCCATTGATATTCAGAAAGTCACACTGGAGTTTGATGTGAAAATCAGAAGGGAACGTTTCATTTTCCCACTGCAGCAGCAATAATGTTCAGCATGTTGTAAAGTGACACGGCAAAGTTTTGACTGAATAATTTATCATTTAAATACACATTCCGAATACATAACCTATATGTCTGCTCCAGGTCTAATTGATATCAACTATCATCCTTAAATTGATGTATTATACATCACATTATACTTAAATCTACATAACCCCTGATGACATCTGAAACATCACATGGCCAATGATTGAAATATTTTAAGTCTAATAAAAGGCGGCGCAGTGGCGTAGTGCTTGGCACGGTCGCCTTACAACAAGAGGGTCCTGGGTTTGAATCCCGAGCACAGGGTCTTTCTGTGCGGAGTTCGCATGTTCACCTCTCGCTTGCGTGGGTTACCTCCGGATACTCATGTTTCCTCCCACCGTCCAAAACCATGTGCATTAGGTTGATTGGTGACTCTAAATTTCCCATAGTAGTAGTAGTAGCAATGGACTGACGACCTGTTCAGGATGTACCCCCCTGCCTCTCGCCCTATGTGTGCTGGGATAAGCTCCAGCAGACCCCCGTGACCCTGAGTTTGGGAATAAGCGAGTATACAAGATGAATGAATGAATGAATAAATGAAGTATAATGAACCCAATTTTCTTTGATAATATTGCTTATGGTACTTAAACGTTACACACACTCTGATGTAAATATTGTGGTTTCTGACATCAGGCTGGTAATACCGAAATCATGTTTTATTTCCACATTAGAGATTTGACTTATTTTGGGATTAAATCACTTGTAATAATATAACTAGAGACATTATTTACACACGTTTGGCCATTTTTGGTAAGGCCCCTTAATGTGAAGTAAGCTAAATGCTGACTTTTTCTAAGCTATGCTAAGAGGAGAGGAGGTGCAAAAAGGTGTAACTGACACAAAATAGATAGAAATTTAGTTTTTCCATCTCAGGAAAGAAAATAAAATTAGTAAATGTTTACATTTTTTTTGTATATTCCAATATAGGAACTATTATTCAGAATTTAAATGGTTCATCTTATTCTCAATATCACTGAATTTGTATTAAATGGATATAAAAATGTAACATATAGTTGTGGGCGGCGGTGGCCTACTGGTTAGCGTAGTCACCTCACAGCAAGAAGGTCCTGGGTTCATTTCCCGTGCCAGGGGTGCTTCTGTGTGAAGTTTGCATGTTCTCCCAGCGTTTGCGCAGGCTTATACCGGGTACTCTAGTACAAAAACTGATTCTAAATTGTCCATAGGTGTGAGTATGTGTGGTTGTGTGACCCTGCGATGTCCAGGGTGTACCCCCTGCCTTTTGCCCTACGCGTGCTGGGATAGGCCCCAGCAGATCCGTGAAAAAGAAGGTAAAGTGGTTGAATAAATTAATAAACATAGCTGAAGATGTAAATATAAATATTTATATAATAAAAATATGAATTTTTTAAAAACATTTTTTCTTTTACATTATGTACTATTTGACAACAGAAGCTGATTGCTAAAAAAATCTTTAACTTAATGTAAAAAAAACATTAAGTTCAGGCCCATGAATTTAGCCCTGCAGTTAAAAATAAAGAAAGAAGACATGTGTTTATTTTTAGCATTGGTTGGTGGCAGCAGGTGCACTCTTACTTGTGCTTATGGCATCAATATAAATGAGAGATAATCACTTTTGTGACAACGTGCCAATTAAATTAGAGTCTGCAAAACGACATAATAACAATTTATTATGCTCTGGTGAGCAATAACAAACCCATCATAATTAACACTCCGGTCGCAAAGCAAGAGCCGTTTTGTGCCACAAACACGATTTGATTCCCCAAACTGAACACATAAGACAGGCCTCGATCTGCGTCAGATAAAAAAAAGATGGATCTTAAACATTCGATTGAGTATAGATGTGGATGTAATGAAAATATAAATGGGAAAGAACAGAAAAGTTTAAAAACAACAACTTTGGTGCTGATAATCTCGCTATATTGCTTTAATAGTTATAAGGGCTGCAGTGCTTTTAAATCATTCTTTTGTCTTCCTCCAAAAACTCGAAATCGTTTGCCTTCCATCGACTCCTGTACATTAAGCACTCTTTATCCGTGTCCAAAGCTCTGTTCTGCTTACATAGCCTTAGGACAAGATTCAGAGTCGGAGTCTTTGCCTGTGGCAACACGTTTAATCTCCCTTCGCCTCCGTGGTTAGGATTCGGCAGAACACGGTTTACATGTGCTGGTATGGACTACCTGGCTGTCAGCAATGTCAGGAACACAATCTACTGTCTACACTCTGTTTGTGTTCAATCTGCATCCTAATCGCCTTTTCAATATTTTTAAATAAATACTTAAACGGAAGGATAAAAAGCAGGAATTAGGTAAATTATACCATTAATAGACTGGCTTATTGCTAGTCAGTCTCAGGGGGGCACTTTATCCTTTTCAAGCCTTTAATTGTGAGCCACTAATTTGTTATTATTTTTTTAATTTAAACCAAAGCTCAATTGAAAGCATGTTCTACTTATTAAGACACCGTTTCCCAAGGATTAATTATCAGAACCAATAATTTGGGATTGTATCATGGAAAAGGTTACATGTTGGTGACATGAGAGAGGAAACAGACCTGGGGCGATGCAGGCAGAAAGCGCCACTGTGCATTTTAATGCCCTGTGAAAATGAACTCGCCTGCAGAGCAAATTGCATTGACCTGGATCTCACACGCTGATGGTGGAAAGCCAAATCTGGAGGACAGCCTTCGGCCCCTTTGCCTGGGTAACAGGGCTGTCTGACAGGTTTTAAATAGAGTTAGTGATCTGCTGTATCACAGTTTGGGGGTAAAAAAAAAAGAAGTTCAATGCAAAAATTAAAATGTATAATATACAACCCGAAGAACAGCAAAAAAATGACATACAGGCCTGTGTGTTTACATCATTAAAACTTACCTTTCAGTTTTCCATCCATCCATCTTCTAAACCCGCTTATTCCTGAACATTTCAGGGTCATGGGGGTCTGCTGGAGCCTATCCCAGCGCACATAGGACGAGAGGCAGGG
>JAOTQW010000039.1:7137966-7148700 GCA_026260075.1 Sisor rabdophorus | reverse complement strand
TGGGCCGTGTTGTGTAGATTTAGAAGCATGGTTTTGTAGTTGGTCCTGTAGATTTAGAAGCATGGTTTTGTAGTTGGTCCTGTAGATTTGCAGCACGTTTTGAGTTGGCCGTGTTGTGTAGATTTGCAGCACGTTTTTGTAGTTAATTGTGTTCTGAAGCTTTTGTTTACCATAAAAGTGCAAGAAAAGGTGGCAAAATAACCAATGAATTTAGTCCATGTGTAAGATCACTTCCATTCTTAATCAAGGAAAAAGATTTGTTGACATACATGCTGTCTTTTTAAAAGTTTTGCAACAAGGAAAACAACAAACATGTAGGACAAGACTCTTTCCGCTGCACCTATCATTAAACCAACCTCAAAGGGATAATCCAACAACAAACATTTGTACAATCCTTTGGCATTTTAAAATGTCTTTGAATATTCTGGAAAAGCTGTTTACCTACACACTCCATACACCGTCAAACCTTCTCCCGAACACGGTGTCCATGTCGAGTCATTTTTGAAAAATATGTGCTGTCGTAGCTGTCTTTACTTTGGTTCTGTTTCCTTGTAGTTTCTAGTAAGTGCACTTTTGGTCATTTGTGGTTTTATGGTAATTTGAGCTATGGGTCACTGTTATGACCTACTGATAAATATGACATTCTCAGACCTTACGTTTGACAATAAGTACAATTCTTTCCCATGAGAGAATATCTACGGGGGAAAAATGTGGAATGTACAGGCCAGGTGCACAGGATATGTCAGATCAGCACGGTATCGTAGACTGCATAAGTCAAGCGCTCTAAGGGTAGAAAAGTACAAGTCTTTGAAGTGTACCTTTCTTCTTTATTACACTTGTTTAAAAGGAGTTTCCAGCAGAATACAGCTCCTTATCGCCTCTATTTATAGCTGAAGTGCTTACACAGTTAGGATGGGTCTCAATGCAGATTCCACCATTTGAAAAGTATTTCCAGATCTTCACTGTGCTATTTTTGTAGAGTATCACATGGTGTGTGGAGGTGTTAAATCAGGATTAGCTTTGTTGCATCTAATCAAATGTCTTTTATGTGATGTATCTGTCTGACCTTAAAGGTGAAGCCAAAACCAGAGCTTTCTTTTTTTTCTCTTTTATTAATTACCTTTTGCTTTCCGGGTCCTCACGCTTCTGAGGATTATTTGTTCTTCTGCCTGTGCTGCTTGCGCACGTGCGAATTAGTTGATAGATATAAGTGACGTCATTAAGATTGTAAACACCGGCCCGGAATTACATAGTGCTGAAGCAACAGAAAGCTGACGCCAGCATGCTTCCAGTATGCATGAAGGACACCAGTGAAAGTAGAGGAAATGTATTTAAGGCAGACAAAGAGCTGTGGTTGAACTTTTTACCCTAATTACTATCCAGCTAATGCCCACAGCATGCCGAAATCAAAGGTCCCCCTCAGGCCTCGAGAAGCTTGTGATGTGGCTAGCGTTTGTTGTGTACTGAAGCTCAGCTCAAGAGAGACAGAAGGAGTTAAAACACACTAAAACGTGTGACTTATTTGTAATATTAATGAATATCTATAGCTATACCTAGCTGTGAATAAAACAATATTTCAATTTCAAGTAAGGAGAAAATTAAAAGATCGTGGCTTTTAAAGATTATTAAAAGATTTTCGGATTTGTGTACATTTTTTTTTTTTTTCGTTTTGGTTTTTTGCCCTAGATTTCTAATGGAGTACTACACAAGCCAATCTTCTAAAGATTTCTTTAGCAGACGAATTAACTTTCCGGAAACATCCTGATTTCCTGAATTTCCCCAGGTTAATGATGTTAGAAATTAAAAGCTCACTCTGAAACATGACCGGGTGAAGATCTGTGTGCACATTTAGTGTAAATTTGAATAACAAATGATGTAAACGTGATGAAATGGTCAGCATCTTCCATAATCTTTCACACGACCATTGTCAACCAATGTGTTGCCACAGTTAAAATGAAACCACTGCTATAAAATCGGTGCTCTTTCCCATCTGGTGTAGTTGCAGTGTTAGAGAAGAAAAGTTTTATGAGCTTCCTAATGTGTAACAAAATGGATTTTGCAGGACTGTTCTGTGGTCATACTGCAGGATTTGTACTCTATGATTAACTTAATGATTTGGGATGGTGACAAAACTGCAGATGAGAATTGTTTTGCTGTACAGTATTATGATATGCTGTGCTATACATTTTTGGTGTTTCCCCTGCTATTATATTAGGGCTTTGACCTTGAAGGTCGATTTAAAATTTTGGTAATTTTTTAATTATAGCACCAGATTGCAACCGAAGGTGACCTGTCTTACACCTAGAAAGGCTAAACAGCCTTTTACATTTGATTTACAGGACACAGTATTATTTCTGTCTCTATGTAGTCACACGTTTATGAAACTCTTCTACACTCCACCAGTAGATAAAGAATGCACGTCTGATACACACATATTTACATCATTGAAACTCAGGCTGGTGAAATAGGCAACAATGGCTAAACTTACAAATGCTCAAAGTTTAAATACAAAAAAAGACCAAATGCTGCACTTCTGGCCCCTGACCAGTAGCAAAAAAAAATCATGTCACCACCTGATTTTGATTCGGCAGACACAGATTGAGTTTTCGATTTAGCTTGGCTGTCAAAATGGCAAGACTAATCCAGGTAGTTGGGTAAGTATATTAATACATGCGTTACATACAATGGATAGACGGATCGATGGATGGATTGATGAAATAATTATTTCATTGATTGATTGATTTTCATAAAATGCTTGCAAAAACTGTAACCATAGGGGGATCATTGAACTGGTTATTGGAGTCGTCTTCTTTCAAAATGTTAGCATTATGGCTTCACAAACTTTATGCTGTGTAGTCTAAAATTGGGCTACATCTACCAAAGCATCAAAATTCAACTTGGATATTTTTCTTCTATTCTATTTCTAGTCCACGCCTAATTTTTAAAAAAAAAAAACCTTTTTACACACACGGCTGATTTTCAGGCATTGCTGGTAAAAGAAAAGAAACCAAAAGGCAAAAATTGTACCATACACAAAGGGCAGTTCATACTTTAATGAATCATATTTTGAACCATGCCCTTTTGTTGAAGAAAAGCTGTAACGGACATTGATAAAATTGGATCAGAAAAATGCTAGACTGGGGCATTATATCGGTGCTCAATATCACCTACATGTGTGCAGAACCGAGGCTCTGCTAAAATTTTATAAAGGTAATTGAAATTTACGGGCCCTCTTGAATCGAGCTCTAGATTTTCAGTGCAAGGAAATTGTATTACAGATGACAGTGCATTGCTTCCATTAGAAGCTGCCCATTAGTTCTCATCTGAAAAGGTAATTGAAGTGACCAATATGATGACTTTTTTTTTCATGGCTATCACTGTCTCATTAATCAGTCAGAAAGCATAGCATTTGTGTCAAATTGGCTCCAAAAAGCTTTAAATTGGATTGATCTCCTCCAGATAATGCTGAAATCAATGAATAGGGGCTATAAGACAAGTTTGAGAAGTTAAATGCCACTATTAATCTCGGGATTCGAATCCAGAGTGTTTTCTGCTGTAATAATAATGGCTCCTTGTCTCCTTTCTATCCTAGTGATTAAACGTTGCCAGCCTAAAAAGCGCATCAAAGCAGCAAGAGAATAAAGCGCACTAACTTTTCCAGATGCTGCCTTATATTTAACACACTCTTAAGCTGTCGCCGAAACGTGTTTAGCCGCTTCGCTATTATTATGTGCTCATTTAGTTTCTATAAAGAGAGTATAACCGAGTCCACTGACACGCACCCACACAAACACATGCGGCTGGGTTTCTGTCTCCGTTGCTGGCAAGGCGATGCTGTTAGGGCTCCTTGAGTGCCAGAGCTTTAGAGGATTGTTCCGGCTGTGGCCTGTGAATCCATCTGTGCTAGAGCTGGCTGCCGGGCATGGCAGTGTGCGGCCTTGTTCGTGTCTGTGGTTGCTGCCACAGCTCTCTGAATTGTGGCGTTTACACGAATGCTCTAATCTGGTCCTGGCTCAGCATGGAGCATAAGTGTAGAAAGCTGAATCTATTGCGTTCAGCATGAAATCGGGGCTGCTGTATCCCTGCCATTTTCTCCCTAAAAAAAGGACTGGATACAGTGCCAGACCACAGCAAACTGTTCAAGAAATGCAACAAAAGGCTAAGAGGTACCATCAGTGTGTCAGCCTGCAGGGTGACCCAAAGTCTGCCACTCACTGATGTGTTATTTTGTGTTGGCCAACACACATAGCAAACCAGAACAGTACTCGCCCGCAGTCTTAGAATGAGGCGGACATACGGGTCAAACGCGTCTATTTCAGGCACAAAGAAAATGTGCTGTTTGTGTGCCATCACACAGCTCCTTCTCTGTCGGTTGGCACATTTTCGGAAACTTCTGCTTTTCCATTACAGAGTGCAAAATATTTAAACCCCTCGTCGTTTTCATGTAGTCTTTTCTGATTGCAAATGTAACACTTTATCATGCACGATGCTACATCGTGTCCTCTGTTCTTTTCAGCTGCATGGTTTAGGCTGAGATGCGCACAGGGCCATGGTCGAGCGCTGAGATTCGAACAACCTCCTTCACTTAAAACTCAACCACTGAGTTGGGACTAATAGTAAATGTGCTCCCCTTATGCACCTCTAATGAGACACCGCTCGCAGCTGTTAATGCACGTGTTTACTGCCTAATTGTTTGTCTTTATTAAATCTTAGATTGGATTTCTAATCAAATCACTTATCGCAGATGAACTGTATATAGTTCAGTTAAAGTAAATGACATTAGAGGTTGTTAGAGGTTGCATTCAGAGCTAGTTATTTAGACAGTAAATCTGATTTTCTTTTAAGGCCATGGCTTTAAAATGTTCCCTTTTGCATTCCATTGCGACCTTTTTTTTTTTTTTTTCTCCCCTTGTTGTGATCAGTCACCCTGTCAGGAAGGGATGCTTTGTACAGAGAAAGATGATCATTATCATAGAGGACTCTTTGCTTTATCACATACATCCCTCCAGGCATACGCTTCAACAAAGCAGCTCCAGCAGTGCCCGGGAAGTTGGTGTACTTTTAATAAGGATTAATGTCTGTGGGTTTTCTCTGCCAGCAGCCACTTTTCCCTCCTCCAGATTTGCACTGATGTGTTCTTTGACGAAGCATTTAATGTCAGATTTTGAAAAGGAAATGGCTACAACACTTTTGGGAGAAATACTGATTCAATTAAATTGAGGAACTGCTTTTCTATGGGATTGTTTAGCTCTCAATGCATTTCAGACACACTCCGATGAAGATTGATGTATTTGTGATTTGTGCTTTGTTTATAATTATTGCCATGTGTGTTTCTTACAGGACCAGCCCTCCGTACTGCTGCGTCGACCTTTATTCTTTAAGGACAGGAGAAATGGTCAAGTCCATTCAGTTTAAAACACCTATCTATGATCTACACTGCAACAAAAGGTATCCTGATGTTACTATTGGTACTATACAGTTTTTTTGTTATAATTTCAGCCTTTTTTTTTTTTTTTTTGCTATATACAAACCAGGATTTACGTTCGTTATATTTCTGTGCTGTTAATGGATTCTCTCTGTATCTGTAACTGCAGGATACTCGTTGTTAGTCTTCAAGAAAAGATTGCCGCCTTCGACAGCTGCACGTTTACAAAAAAATTCTTTGTCACAAGTAAGCAAACATTGTGCTTAATATTTTTGATTAGTCAACTTTAAGATCTAGTGAAGGTGCTTCAAATCTCTGTAATCCCCTGCATGTGATGACATCATTTGAAATCACTTGCCTTAACTGATGTTTCCTAAACCTGCAAAATCTTATCCCCGTGCAATCAGAGCACTGGAGCCGTTTTAGCCTGCACCATGAACAGCTATACAATATCAAAGAACGCACCCTGGGTTCTGTACTCATCACTCACACCGACAATCCCACAAAAACACTTGTATCCTCCTGTAAGTCTGTTCTTTCCCAGCACGTGCTGGCTCCTGCAGTACGGGCCATTGTGTCGTCTGAAGTCCATATCACAATCCGAAACCAGGCCTTCTATCCCCACTTAAGCAATCGTCTGTTGTAAATTGCCATTAGTGTAGTTTTAATGGCTCTCGTTGTCTGTCTGCTATCCCAATCCACGTCTGTGCCACAGGAAATGACCGCGGTCAATAATCCCCTTACATCATTAATCTATCTTTTAAAGCTTCTTCATCATAAAAAAACTCAAGACTAGACATGTTTGTTTTTGAAAGCAATTATGAGAAGTCATAAACCAGGACGATATTCTCCATCACAATGTCAGCGCTTTCTTCATTTGAAACGGAAACCAACTCTGAGGTATATACCACCACCTAGTCCTTCCGGTACAGGGGCCATCTCAAATAATCTCCTGTAACGTTGGCTCGTTCTGTCCTACAGAAGTTTTGCATTATATAAGTTAGTATACTGGCAATGGCCTCACTATATGATGCATATTATGATCTACACGAGTCACAATACAATATATCACAGGTTGAACACGTAGCTGAAAATATACCAGACACACACCCAGACACGCCCTTTTTTTTTTTAATTTCATCATGTTCGCTTCTGAGACAATGGCGATTTGTGTCACCGACCACAGGAGTGAAGGAGGAAGTCGTTTGACACACACACACACACATTGTTTTAATATAAAATATTACTTGAACATAAATTGTTTAACAGGAAATATTTTCAAACTATATGTAACAACACTGAAGGTTAGAATATCGATACATTATAGTAAAAAAAGAAATACTGTGATATAGTATATTATAGCTGTATTGATGTTTCTACACAGCCCTTGTTTTAGTGCACAGTTGGCGTTTCAAAGAATAACCTTTCAAAAGGATCTATACACATAGACATTTGCTGCTTCTGCTATCTTTTTTTCCCTCTCTCTTGTGTAGAATTTATTAGCAAAACCATTGTGTCCGATTATGTCACTTATTCTATTATTTTTGATTAGTTTCGATTAGATTAGATTAGATGAATGGGTTATGCTTATGTGCACACATTGAGCCCTGCAGACGTTCCTGGCCAGGCTGCATGGTGCCAGTACTTCCTATATGGCTCTCAAGGGTCAAACTGTCTGGCAGTTAATAAGCTTAGGAGCCATCATGGAGTAACTAAATGCAGAAGCCTTCAATTTTAGATTACACAAATTGGACCCCGTGTGCATAAGTGTGAAGATCTTACCCTATAATTATTGTGCAAATCATTTGAGTTTCACTTTGAAATATATTTGAAACAATAGCATGCTTTTAAAAATGGTCTTCAGGCACTTATTTAATTGTCATTTAGGTTACTTTATTTTTTTTACTCAATGACTGTGATGTTTGTTTATTTGTACTGTCGCCTTGCCCTGCGAGATGAACGGTGTGTTCTGTTCATGTTCTGCATTCTAGGCTGTTATCCTTGTCCTGGTCCCAACCTGAATCCCATAGCATTAGGAAGCCGGTGGCTGGCTTATGCAGAGAACAAGGTAAAAAATCTTGACACAATTTTAGCAGACACTTCTTAAAGCCCCAAAAATGTACAAATGGAATCTGCTAAAATGGCGCATAAAAACATTTCGTACAAATTGTGCATGAAGTAAAGAGATCATTTTTAATTCATTTAATGAAGTGTCGTTTGCTGCTGTTATACAAAGTGGGGGAGTTTTTTTTTTTTTTTTCTTCTTCTTTTCTTATCCAAACTCAATTAGTTCCTGAACTTTCCTAAAGTTAATTTTCCCATAAGGTTTAATAGAAATACGATTAATTTGTTCATGACCCCTACAGATCATCATTAATGATAATTTTGTTTTATTTTACACAGATACTATTAAACAAAATGTAAAAAAAAAAAAAAAAAAACCCAAAACCATTTAAAACATTTAAAAAGTGAAAACTTGCATTGGCTGACATAAAGGGCTTGAAAAACAAGACGGCGGCCCGCATAGAGGCTCGGCTGTACCCACGTGAGAGGAATGATTGCCCGAGTTTTTCACAATTCGGCCATTGGCCAGTGTTTGTGTTAAAAAAATAAGTTTGTGAATCAAACAACATTTTAATAGTTGTTTTTGTTTGTGAATCAGTTTGTTTGTGGGGTTAAGGGGTTCGTAAATCAAAGTCCTACTGTATTATTAATAATATTGAACACTGGTCTCTGTGGACTGTGTGTGTGTGTGTGTGTGTGTGCGTTTGTTCATGTGTGCAGCTGATCCGGTGTCATCAGTCCCGTGGCGGGGCATGTGGGGATAACTCCCAGTCCTACACTGCTACCGTAATCAGCGCTGCAAAAGTGAGTAAACGCTTCTCTTTTTAGTTTTATAAGAGATCCACACAAGCGTTTATGCGGCATTTCAATGGATCAGACACAAATGAAATCTTTTTTTTTTTTTAGCCCAATAAAATATTCATTTTAACCCCTTGACCAAAAACTTGAATATAAACTGACAGCGAGTCTGTAAGTATCAGCTTGATTTTAGTGTGAAAAATGGAAATTGTTTAGTTTATAATGGAAATGTACTAGTGAGGTTTTTTAGTAAACTAATCATAGCAGTAGTACTGGCCATAAATATGTTATATATCAAGGATGGATGGATCCCGAAGGATGAATTGTCGCTAAATACAAATTATATACGAAAGCTGTATATAAAGCTGTATTTCAAAATACAGTTAAAATTAAAACCGTGTGAAGACTGTTAAAAGAATGTATCCTAGGCAAACACAAGGAACAAAACAAACAGTGGGAACATGAACATGTACCAAAAGCTGTTTAAAGTGTGTTTTACTAAAGAGAAGGGGTGGCCTAGTGGTTAAGGTGTTGGACTGATAGCAGTTTGACCCGGGTTTGATTCCCGGCACTACCAAGCCACCACTGTGGGCTCCTGAGCGAGGCCCTTAACCCCCAATTGCTCAGTTGTAAGTCGCTCTGGATAAGAGCGTCTGCCAAATGCTGCAAATGTAAATGTTTTTTTTTTTTTTTTTTTTATGCAAACATTTTTTATGATGGGAAGGAAGAAACAAACCAAATGAACAGCCAGGTCACCACATTTTTCAAGTGTTTTTCGGTACTCACAAGCAGCCTCTCAGTGGGGGGAAAAAAAAACCCACTGATAAAAAAATTTACATTTAAACCAGCAAGTGAAATGCAGCTGCAACCGTATTATAAGGTATCTTTAAAACAGCTAATCAGGGTGGGGTGTTTCTCTTGATTTAAAATTTGATTTCACTTTTATAATAGCGTACTTAAGCTCAGCATTTTGAATTCATTCATTCATTCATCTTCTATCCTCGCTTATTCCCTAACTCGCCAGTCCATCGCACGGCCACATATAGATGAACAACCAGACATTTAGAGTCACCAGTCAACCTAATGTACATGTTTTTGGACTGTTGGAGGAAACTGGAACACTCTGAGGAAAAACTCACAAAAGCGCAGGGAATACATGCAAACTCAGTACAGAAATCAATGCCCCGAAATCAAACGCTAGAGGACGGTCCAATTATTTTACCGGCGGCCTTACAAGTATTTTGATCTAATCGTCCTTTGACCCACTCCTCTGTGCCACTGGTTTTAGATCCCACTCCCCAGCAGGTTAATTGATTTATTATGCCCAAATCTGTATTCCCAGGCCAGCCGACTTCCCTCCCTAACAAGCTCTAACGGCTTACGTGAGAGAAGCACCATTAGCCCTAATGGTGGTATACATCAAAAGTAGAACTGTAAAGGTTAGCAGGGAGGAAAACATGGTTAAAAAAAGGCCTGATGCGTAGACGGAGCCGTCTGCAGATGGAGCTGTGATTTATAACCGTCTTCTCTGCTCTGACATACCGGCCCTGTGCTGAGTGGCTCTGAGTGCGGCTGTCGAGGGGCTGGGGGGGGGGTATCTCCCATCAGTCCTGTAACTCAATCACGATGCCAGAAGGGGTGTGTGTGTGTGTGTGCGCACCATGCCTCCAATGGCTGGGGCAGCATTGAGGATTTGGGGGGTTGAATTGTGACAGAGTGCAGATTGTGTAAATGAGCTGGATGGGAATCCAGGAGTAACACTGTCGCGCCAGCCACAGGACAGTGTTTGAGGCAGTGGCTCCAATGTTTGGTGTCTGTGTAGAGCTGAGCACCGGTGTACTTGTGGTAAATGGATAAGCACAGCTTAAGTGGAGTCTCTTGCTTGTTTCTTACTTGGGGTGTGTGTGTGTGTGTGCGTGTGCACTGTCTAGGCCCCTGAAGAGCTTTATCAAGCATTCAGGTCGAGCGGCAACATCAATACCGTGTGGCGCCTGTGTTTGTTGGGCCCTCTGGATAGTGCTCTGACAAGTCCACTAACAGACTGTGTGTAAATTGCCCTAGCCCATCAATTATTAAGAGAAACGTTTGCCGCCTAATTGATCAACGCTAATGTGTTTTCTAATCACTGCAGTTGGAGTTTTTAGTGCTAATCCAAACAGTCAGCATTGATCAAGGTGCGCGTCGGCGGGGGGGGGGGGGGGGGGGGGGGGGGGGGGGGGGGGGGGAGTTTAGGTGGTGGCAGATCCTATTCCTGACTGCTGCTGTCACAGCATTTTCTTATCTCCCTGTTGCGCAGATCGCTAAGCTAACCCACTTGGACACGCTGTCAGAGTGATCCCTATTAAGTAATATGTTTATCCTACCGGAATCTGCACTTATATAAATGCCAGAAAATATTTCATTTCATTTCATCTTCTTTACCCGCTTATTCCCAAATCCGGGGTCAC
>JAOTQW010000039.1:7109745-7127492 GCA_026260075.1 Sisor rabdophorus | reverse complement strand
AAATAGCCAAGAACCGCATAGAAAATTTTGCGAATTAAGACTAATTTGTAAGCATCTGGCAACATGATTTTATAAAAAAAAAAAAAAAAAAAAAAAAAGGTTGGCAGCATTGTTAGTGTAAATCTGCCCCCCCCCCCCCACGAGTGAGCAGATTTGAGAAATACACAAGACAAACTCGATGAAAACAATGAAGTGATTTGATGCTAACTGGTGAACAGAGCTTTCTTTAAAAACCCAGCCCAGTCCTTGTTGGACACAACAGAAAAAGCAAGAATGGGAAATGGTGGCCATGTGGGTAGCTCTGTGGTTTTGTAAGATCTATTTGTAGTATTACAAATAGATGTGTAATTAAAGGATACTTTAGCAGACCTGCACATCCTATCCACGCGGGCATGAATTAAAGGACAAGACAGCTAATTGGAAGATCAGGGTTCAATTTCCAGCATCATCAAGCTGCCATTGCTGGGCAACAAGGCGCTTAGGCTACATTTGCGTCTGCCAAATGCCCTAAATGTACATGTAGCTGGACTTTAGCTTAGCATCGAATTAACTATTTTCTGTAGGGGTAACCTGTTAACTGTACGTACATCGGGAAGGTGGCAGCTCAGGGGTTATTGTGTTGGACGCCAACCGGTAGTTTGTGTGTCGGATTCCCAGCATTTCAACTTGTGATGAGCAGTTCAACACCTTAACCACTGAACTATTACTTTGATTCTAGCGTTATGTGGAGGACAAGCTAAAAACAGAAAAACCAGATGGAAAGTTAACAATGCCTAAAAAAAAGCAAAATAAGCAAATTTGTATATAATCTCGCCGCCTCTCCAGTGGATTCCGACTGTAATTTGCTGTGTGTGTGTGTGTGGGAGAGGGAGTGAGAGGAAGAGAGTTTGAACACAGTGGGACAGTCAGAAATGATTACAGGTTCCAGCTGAGAAGTTGTCTTTTTTTAATGCCCCATGCCAGCAGGGAGCTTGGTATTAGTGGAATTTGCCTGGAGCCTAGGCTTTGTTTCGTAAAGTTGATCTCTGCTAAATCTGATAATCTGCATTATTGATTTTTTGGGGGGGATTTGCTTTTATGCCAGATAAGTGAACGTAGCAGAAAATGTTATCATAAAGAGATGTTTTCTTCCCTCCCCAGTGTGTGACAGGGGATTCTGTAAGACGTGTATTGCTGGTGTGCACTGCTGATGTGTGCTGGTTACTGTGGTTGTGTTTATATAGACACGCGCATACCATTGCCAAAAGTTTGTGGTCACCTGACCATCAGATTTATATGGGTTTTCTCTGCAAACTGCTGCCACAAATCTGAAAACACACAGTTGTCCAGAGAATTGCTTCACTGGAACTAAGACACTGGCCCAGCATGACAATGACCCTGAGCACAAAGCCCCTGAGCTCCATTATCACATACTGTTGTTATTATTAGGGTGAAAAAGACACACGGGTGTTCGGCACAATGTTCTGATCTTAACGCCACCGAACACCTTTGGGATTAACTGAAATGGCGACTGCACCTCGGACCTCCTTTCCCGGCATTAATATCTTCATCTGTACCAAGATGAAGAGATATCTCACAGTCACATTAGTGTGGAAAGTTACATAGTGGAAAAGTGGAGCTAAATCAAATAGCAAAATGGCAATAAATCTGAAATGAGATGTTTTAAAATTAATTTTAAACGCTTTCATGGTGATCATACGGTATTGCGATATACCTCTTTTCTGATGAAGATCAGGAAAAACTGTAATTAGAAGACAGCATTGACTGTTTAAGCTGGTCTGGGTTTCTTTTTTTTGTCTTTTGTTGAAATGCTTCAAAAGCCCCCCCTTCCTACGATTTAAAACGAAGCTCCAATCGTCTAGGAAAAATCTTGATCTCACACCCGTCTGAACCAAGTTGGCGTCTAAGCGTCCCGAAGAACCATGAAATCGGATCGGTCATGGTGAATGTTTCAGGGGATTAATTAGTTAACAGGACATTCTGTGAACTAAAAGAGAACATTTAGATGAAATGAGATTATCATCCACTGTCTGGGGGAAAAAAAAGGCCAAGGATTACAGGTTTCATCCGTTCACTCTTCTTATCTGGAGATTGTGGTTTTACCAATTTGTTTTTGGGCTTTTAACATTTACACAAAAAAAAAACCACGTCAGGCTGGCTAAGCCTCTGTGGGAGAATGTGCTTTTTTACCACCACAGCACCGGCATGCTTGGGGTTGTAAGTGTAATGCATTTGGTTAAAAAACTTAAATATACTACACATCCTCTTTATTTTTCTTTTTTTTTTTTTTTTGTAAAGGAAAATCTGCTTTTGGAGCAAGTTAGCACCTTGTACCTTTTTTTCCCCCCTCTAACCCCTGATATAAATAGTGTATGAGGGTTTTCTCTCCAAGAACATGAAGCGCTGCTTGAAGGCAGCACGCCACAGGAGTGCTGTGCCACAAGCATGTTTGACAAGCATGCTCTTGGTACCAATTTGCCCAGACAAACAAGGCTCCCAGCCACAGAATGCTGATGCTCTCCAGTCATCTGTGGAATCTACTTCACTCCTCCCTACAGCCCAGAGGAAAGGAGAACTTTGGAGCAATCCACGTTGAGCTTTGAGCTGAGAGAATGCAACCAAGTCGATGCGGCCCACCAAAACCGGATCCGTCAGTTCATCCTCGCTAATATCAAAGCTGACTTCATCTTACGATCAAACAACTCTGCTTTTTTTTTTTTTTCACTTGGTCTGTGAAAGATTAACAAGTTATTGACTGACCCGAGCCGGTCTTCTTGCCTCTCCTCCTCGGAATTATCTGATGGTTGGATTGAGGGTGGCCTCTGGACTCCGAAAGTGTTGCTTGTTTTAGGCCTGAGTGGGTGGCTTTGATGTGTAGCTGGAGCTTTTTTTTTTTTTTTTTGCACTCTGTGCATGTGTGTGTTCCCCAGCTTTCATAAACACCTCGATAAGCGTAACTCACAGGGTGATATCGCTGACCGAGTGGACACCCACATGAATCCACACGCGGTGTACATGCCCATGTCATTACACCATTACAACCTACATCACAGACAAAGCGCAGTGATTGATGTGGTTTATTTTCTCTCTTTATCTCCGCTTCAGATGTGCATGTCTCTGGGGTACAGCTCTATTTCTGTTGTCCTTTCCACACACGTTTCGTTCGCGATGTTGTTTCTCCTCACAGGTTTTACACAACTGTTGTTAATTAGGATGGCCTTTTTTTGGTTTGTCTTAGCTGTCTGTACAACCGTGATGAAGATCGCAATGCTATACTTAGGGGGGGGGGCGGGTTAGCTTTATGGGTTTCCTCTTGGGTCTTTTGCCTTGGTTGTTGTTGTTCAGATGAGCTTTAAATTAGGTCGAAAGGGCAAAATTACTTTACGAGAGCCTAAAGAAGGCAACGATGTATACCATAGAGTGAGTTTTCCCACCATTCAGCATATTTCCATCCTGTTAGTATGATGTTACTTCTGTTGTAATTATCTGCCAGCTGCAGCTTGGCTAGTGTGTAAAAGGCGTAAAAGAAGCTTAGACAGAAATACTGGTGTAGCTACCTAAGTCGCTTTTAATAAGGTTGCTGATTCTAGTCTGAAACCTAAAAGTAGAGCCAACCTGCACTGGTGCGTTCTCATTCCCTCTAAACAGAATCTGTATAGGTAAAACAGCGTCTTATGGTAATCTCAAAGCATATCACGGCAGTATTCCCTCAAGTAGGAGTATTTTTTTTTTTTTAGGTTCTACGTGGGTTTTTTTTCCAGTGTTGGGCATGCTACTTTAAGCAAGTACTTAGTTACAGTTACTGGTTACTTCTTACAAATGGTACCTGGGTTAGGAATTGATGGACATCATCATAAAAGTCATTCAATTATTCATTTGTTTTCTTTTCTATTTATTCATTCATTCATCTTCTGTTTATTATTCCCTACGTCAGGGTCACAGGGGTCTGCTGGAGCGTATCCCAGCACAGATAGGGCAAAAGGCAGGGGTACACCCTGGACAGGTCGCCAGTCCATCAAAGGGCCACACACAGATGAACAACCACACACTTTTACTCACTCTTATGGGTAATTTGGAGTCACCAATCAACCACATGTTTTTGGACTGTGGGAGGAAACCGGAGTACCAAAAAATGTTTATATGTCAAAAAACTTGGATGCCCCTAATATTAAATGTGGATAATGAATGAAATGGACACTGGGGAATAAATTATTATTACAAACGGTGTACACTTATCTACACAATTTTAATGTTGTGGCGACATGTGATGATGTGAGGGTCGTCATTAGATTAGAATTACTTGCCGCTGACATTACATGAACAGTTTTGTCTTTACCCTAAAAGGAAAAAAGTTGTAGTTAATTACTTGGTACTGGAAAAAGTAATGACGGTTACTGGTCATGTTTGAAGATTTAAAAGGTTTTGGCTTCTGTAGGTCTTGTTGATCCTCTGAAGCAGGAGAGCATGTCCCAAGGCTCACTTGATGTTTAGCTAGCAACACATTTCAATAAATAATGCTTAACAATACTACTTATTCCAGATGGCAAAGAACTTTTGAATCGTGCATGTTTCTATATTCATGTGCACACCATCATAAATAACTCGTTTGCCTATAGAATAAGGTGTTATAAATAGGATGTATAAGCGGTTACTTTAACGTCTTGGGTTCCTGAAATTTTGTGGTGGCTTACCAGTCCTGAAAAGTCTGCTTTTTAATCTTGTTTCCTGTGGGCTAACCAACTGACGCCTCTCCGCGAGGCTCCGTATTTCAACAAGGCCACAAAAGCCCCATCACTGCTTTGCCAGTCTCCATTGGCTTGGAGAACAGAGTGTACCATCAGCAAACTGGTGTCTCAGTAAGCTGGCCAAGCCTCATCTGTCAAAGCCAGGGTAAGCAAGGGAGTGAGCGTGCAGGGCGAGGGAGAGGAAGCTCCCATATAAACATGCCACAGCGCCAAAACTCCTAATCACTATACGCTTCCGTTTCCAGCCTCTATAATTAGAAGGCCAGCTTTTTCCATGTATTCCCAGTTGATGCAAATGCTTCTTGTGGCTTGGCACCTCATTTGGGGCGTAGGTTAGTTTATGGCTGAGCCGTCGCTCGGTTTAGTCTTCTGATACAGCATAAATAGCTAACCGCCATCTAATTCACCGCCTGACTGTTTTTCTTTTTCATGTGAGCAATTTGTGCGTGACCCTTCCTCCACCCCACAGCACCGCTTCCTTTCTTGCCGCCCAGTGCGAGGCCTCAGCCACACCTAGAGCAGCTGCAGCTGAAGTGTGAACAAGAGGATGCTGGAGCGCAGGCTGCATGAGCTCATCTAGTCTTTTCGCTATTTTTGGGCCAATTTATTTCAACCCTCTTGCACGTGTCAGCGCAAGGTCTTTTAATTCCCTGCCATCTCGGCTCCTTTTTCTACTTTTGTCAAACCGCTGTATGAAGACTTGTCTCTAATTACACCCTTCGGAAACCTCAGCATAAAAGTTTCAGCTTTGGAACATGACGACTGTCGTGTTAAATTATGATTGAGAAAACTGGGCCTTCCTGCATCTTTTGCCTGATTGGTCCAGGCAGTTATATGGGCGTAAAAATAGCTGGTGGAGTCGGTGTGCCAGTTTGAAAATTATATTCTATATGGTTTCATTTTCTGGCTTTTCACAGTGCGGTTTGCTAAGTGTGTTGTTTATAGTAAGAGTCGATTCTTTCTGTGACTTGACTAACACAGGACTGGTGAAATGAAAGGCTCTCTCAGCAGGGGTTTCACATGGGTTCCCCTGTGGTTATGTGGAAAACAGTCTCACACTGTCATGCCCTCCACACTGAAGGGTGAACTTGGCATCTACCCGGTTGTTACACATTATTGCATTTTAGAACTGTGGAAATACATCTGCCAGACATCTGCAAACCTCATCCTTTAAATCCTTGGCCTGGGTTCCATTTTTGATTGAACAAAATGCCTAACCACACTGTTGTAAATAATTCTGCAATAAACTCTTCTCTCTGTTTGTAGGTATGTTGCTGGTGACCGCCGACACGTTAGGGCACGATTTTCACGTGTTTCAGATCCTCACTCATCCGTGGGCATCGTCGCAGAGCGCAGTCCATCACCTGTACACTCTGCACCGGGGAGAGACTGAGGCTAAGGTACGAGAACATGCACACAATTTCTGAGTCTATTATATTGCGGATTCAGCTAGTATGTTGTTAATGGACAAAGTCAGAGAGGCCAGATTTAAGATGGTTTAGACATGTGCAGTGGAGGGACAGTGAAAATATTGGTAGGAGAAAGTTGAAAACGGAGCAGCCACACTAAAGGCAAAGAGGAGGAATATGGGTGTGACGACAAATGAGGGCATGAAGTGAGTGAAGACGATTCGGAGAATAGGACAAGGAGGAGACGCATGATTCACTGTGGCGACCCCCTGAAGGAAACAGCTGAAAAACTTTTAATTTTTTTTTTTGTTGAGATTTTAGTGAGCGATTTGTTGGTTTTTTTTATTATTATTCTTATCATTAACCTAATCGCTACAATTCGTCTCAGGCCACCCACAGAGTTTATGGTCCTTGCGTTCTGGATTCTCAGGAAATATGCAGTTTGAACATGGTTTTCATCCTGTTCTGATCCCTTTGTGTTTTCTAAATACTGTCAAGAGACATGAGTCGGAGCACCATGCAACTCTACACAGAGCAGGACTCGGCCCTGCCGCTGAACTCTCTCCGGCTCTTTCATGATTTTCCTGCACAGTGTGTAAGAGACAGCAAACAGTCTGCCTGCAATCCTTGGGGAGTCCTAACTGATCTAAAGCGTGATCTCGGACCAGACAACTTTGAGCGTTGTTGAAGCGGTGAATGTGTGTGTATTCTGAAATAAGAGATACTTAGAATAGGCCATTTCATCAAAAAAATATTTAAAAACTGAAAGTTAGAACTGCTAAAAATCATTTTCACCATGTCAGTAATTGTTTTCATTCTAAAACATTCTACAGTGTGGTCACGTGTCCTTTCCTGTTTTAGTCATTTATTCACGTTTAGAATTAGAGTTGGTAAGCTGGTGATAGATATATTCATTCATCTATTCATTCATCTTCTCAGTCTATTCCAGCACACACAGGACGAGAGTCAGGGGTACATCCTGGACAGGTCG
The DNA here is from genome assembly GCA_026260075.1 of Sisor rabdophorus. Classification (NCBI taxonomy): domain Eukaryota; kingdom Metazoa; phylum Chordata; class Actinopteri; order Siluriformes; family Sisoridae; genus Sisor; species Sisor rabdophorus. Next base: position 7,120,347 of record JAOTQW010000039.1, on the reverse strand, counting down.
CAAGTCCCGTCACAGGGCCACACATAGACGAACAATCACACAGACTCGCACTCGTACATCTCTTTGGATTGCGGTTGGAAACCAGAGTTTCTGGAGGAAACTTACACGGGGAGAACATGCACAGAAAATTCCATTTCCCGGGAATTGGACCTTCTTGCTGTTAGGTCACAGTGCTAACCATTATGCCACCGTTCCGCCCTTAATAAATATATTTCTATTCATATTTATTTGTTAATAGCACCACACTTGACAAGAAATCGTTCGTTCATTCATTCATTCATTCATCTTCTATACCCGCTTATTGCCAAATCTGGGGTCACGGTGGTCTGCTGGAGCCTATCCCAGCACACATAGGACGAGAGGCAGGGGTACACCCTAGACAGGTCACCAGTCCATCGTAGGGCCACACAAACACACACACACACATTCATTCCAATAGGCAATTTAGAATTACCAATCAACCTAATGCACATGTTTTTGGACTGTGGGAGGAAACCGGAGTACCTGGAGAGGAGAACATGCAAACTCCTTACAGAAAGACACTGTGCCCGGGATTCGAACCCAGGACCTTCTCGTTGTGAGGCGACTGTGCTACGCCACCGTGCCACGCTACAAAAAAAATCATAAAACATTTATTTATTTATTTATTCCAAATACCAGCTCGGATATACAAGGCCTTGCAAATGTAATATCTAGCCATACTTTAACAGATTTCAATTTTTTTTTTTTTTTTTTACATTTTGTCACCTTACCACCACAAACGTCAATGTTTTTTTTTTATTGAGATTTTATCTAATATACCAGCACAAAGTGGAACAAAAATGTCAACATTTTAAGTGGATAAAAATCTGAAAAGTGTGGTGTACATTTTTCTTCAACTCCCCCCTGCGCCTTTGTAGAGCCACCTTTTACTGCAATTACAACTGCAAGTCTTTGGTGGTTTGACTCTACCAGCTTTGCACATCTAGAGAATGAAATTGTTGCCCATTCTTCTTTACGAAATAGCTGAAGTTCAGCCAGACTGGATGGGGAGTGTCTGTGAACTGCAAATTAAAAGTCTTGCTACAGATGCTCAGTTGGATTTAGGTCTGGACTTTGGCTGGGCTATTCTAACACATGAATATCCTTTTATCCAAACCAAAAAGGTTCGAGGGGTATAAATACTTTTACATGCCACTGTATTAAGCAGTTTCAGCTGGAAACAAAATAATTGCTTAGATTTTTACCCCTACACTATTATGATTCGGGTCTGGGCCGCCCCCACAGTTGTTTCCTGCCTCCCACATGCTCCTGAAGACAGCTTTACAGTGGGAAAACACAGTCACTGTCTCACTTCTGTCTGACTGTTTCACATTAAAGTTTACGCAGCCTTTGTATCAGAGTATACGAAATCAAGCAGCCGGTCCCAGTGGGCTAATAATATCCCCATCCCGATTTACTCCATTAACTCAGCTTTACACCATGATAGCTGGTTCCACAGTATGTGAATGAAAGCAGGTGGTGGTGTTTAGCAGCAGATCAGGATGTGTGTCTGTGTGTGTGTGTGTATGTATGCAAACCAGATTAGGCAGGGGGGTTCAGTAAAATTAAAAAAATTCTCCTTGGATTTTTATATTTAGATGTTTGATATTAATATATTTCGTTATCATGTGTCCAGATCCTATGTTATTTGGTTTCTTTTTATTCAGTAACATGGAGACCTTTACTCAAGCCATTTATCTTTATTTTGTAGAAGAACAAACCATTAAAAAAAAAAAAGTCCACATAAATGTATGGTTAATCAAAGTCCAGTCTGAATGTTTTCTTTTTCCTAGTAATCATTAATAACTTCCAAGAACTGGTAGCCTGCACCCCTGCAGTTTAATTTTATACTTTATGTTGCACATATCAGGGCAATAACAGCTTTCTGGTTGGCAACTTGTTGGGTATTATTTGCCTGGGTGAAACATAATATTTCTCCTAAAAAGCCTGTCATGTACCAGGAAAGTGGCAGGTTTCGGTGTTGATTCTCTCTGCTCCAGTGTATAACTGTCTCACAAACCTAATGATTTAAAGGTTGTTCAGCCACAATGATCTGAAAGTCCTGTCTTGTTTAATGTGACGAATTACCCTATTTTCTTAAGATTTCATGTGACCAACGCAAAGTAGAACAATTGTGAAGTGAAATGAAAATGATACTTTAAAAAAACATGTCAAGATATTTTGGGGTTTTTGGGTTTTTTTTCGCCTAGAGGGATGAAAATGGGGAGATGACGCCAGAGATTGGTGGGACCAGAAAGAAATCTTGGGCACAACGACGGTGCTGATGCCTTGAGCCTTTACATCACGTAGCTGGACCGGTTTTCAAAATTTGGAGCAAATAAACACAAATATTCTTTGATACTATTCCATTGTAGCTCTGGCTCTATGTTCACTGGCGTTGTCTTGCTGTAAAACTAAATCTCCTTTCCGGTCACAAGGTACAGCTTCCACCAGGTTTACTTGCAGGATTGCCCTTGTATTTAATTCCGTCCAACTTCCCGTTAGCATCCCTGTCCCTGCTGAGGAAAAGCATTCCTACAGCATAATTCTGCCACCACCATGTTTCACTATGGTGATGGTAAGCCCAGGGTGATGAGCATTGTGACTTTTGATTTGATTATCCGAGTACTTAAGGGGATGAATAGAAATGCACACCATCAGTTTTTATTGCATGATTATTTCAGTTCCCTGTTGTCCATCTGTCATTTTTTACTAAAATTGTCTTTTCTCCCTATATCACGTATCGGTACGATTTTCTGGGCCAAAGTTGTACAGCTTTCCACTGTACTCTGAAATCGAAATTATAATATGTCCTTACTGTTAGCGGGCCACACCAGGTTTGCTGCCTGGTCAGGCGTAGGCTTTGATCCTGCTTTATAAACAGCACAAGCTGCAGAGGACACGCAGCCTCTGAGACACATTATCTCTGACCAGAACAAATAAGAGAAGTGATAATGCCCTGTGGGCGGACGCAGACTTATCTCACTGGCTGCCTGACTGCATTGGTTCTGACTACCCGAAAGCCCTTAGAAGTGTGCATTAATGTAAATACCAGCCCTCTGATGTCCAGGTTGACCGGGGACTCAGAACCTCTTACTGACTGCTAAATTCTTTTGTTTCTCTCCTACTTATCTTGTTCAAAAGGTTCACATTGTTTGCGTTGGTAAAGTCCACATCCTTGAATTGGTATGACAGATAAAGAAGTAAACCAGACAAGTAGTAACAAAAAAGGAACTGATGTCCCCTGTTACGGAGCAGGAAGCAGTCGCCACTAAACTGCTTATCAGCGGCAAAGTCAGACTGATGCGAGACTGATAGACTGACAATCTGATACGACAGCAGATGAATCTAGGGCATTCCTGTAGGTGCTGGATAATCACAAAAAGGTGCGGCTGAGAATCTTCATCACAGCAGGCATGGCCTTGAGGGAGGACACTTTAGATGAACCCGAGTTGTGGCACAATCAGACTTGCAGAGGCGCCGTGGTAGAGTGCTTATCTCCAGCACTCGGAGGTGAGCTTGGCCTTAATTAGGGAAGCTTGTGGCTCAGATGTAAACTGGGTCCGGATAGAAACACCGGTTGGCTCCTCGTATTTGTGTGCAAGGCTAAGACGATGTACGTTTTTACTGCAGAACAAGACTGGCATGTTCTGGTGATAAGCAACACCTCACACGATTTCTGTCGTCACACTTTTTAGGGAGATTTTATCTGGGAGATTGTTGACAGTCTATTTGTTGGCAGCTCTTGCTTGCGTGTGTATACATTGACCACCTGGTTGTAGAACCAAACTTGTGTGGATGTTACCTGCGTGGTGACATCAGAACACGTTATACCAGCAGCATTGAAAGTTGACGTTTGTTGGAAATTCGTTAGGCATTGTAAGCTTCTAAAGTAATCGTAACATTGTTAGCCTTCGCTAGTTTTCTCATCATAATATTCCCTTTCTAGGCCAAGTATGAATACCCATATTTTTTTCCTGGTTCTCATTGACAGGGGTGTAGCCCCAATTTTTGGGTCCTCTTCAAAGGAAGTGTATAGAGGGGCCTCTCTACCACGGCCCTGCACATGCCACTGATGCCCGGACCCTATTTTTACCTTTTACGTGGATGTGGGATTATTAGCATGACTCTAGGGATCTTTTACCATTTTCTTTTGCGCTGCAAGGGTTTGCCGCCGGGTCGGTTACAGCTGGTGGCAAATTCTCCACACTTGCTTTTACGTTTTTTATTTTACTTTGTATCAAATTACTCGTATTATGTCTACTAGTATTTGTACCCCTTCATACTTTATAAAGTTCATACTCAATAAATGTGAAATATTTCCACATCACTGAGCCCAACATTCTTTCACTGCTGCCACAGTTAAATTACAGCAAATTCAAATTTGTTTTGTCGCGTGTTTTTTTTCCCACATATCCCATGGAGCAGGAAGGGTTAAGGGTCTTGTTCAAGGACCCAACAGTATCAACACCAATAGATCCAATGCCACCACAGTTCTGTCAGTCAAGTGGTATCAGTACCTGAGCTCATTGGTATCAGTACCAGTATCTGGCCCGATATCGCTATCAGAATAAGTTTCAATGCTTTAATGCAAAGTTTATTCTTTGTTTGTTAAGGGGCGGCGCGGTGGCGCAGTGGTTAGCCTCACAACGGTCGCCTCACAACAAGAAGGTCCTGGGTTCGAGTCCCCGGTTTGGGGTCTTTCTGTGCGGAGTTTGCATGGTCTCTCCGCGCTCGTGTGGGTTTCCTCCGGGTACTCCGGTTTCCAAAATCATGTGCATTAGGTTGATTTGTGACTCTAAATTGCCCATAGGAGTGAATGTGAGTGCGTGTGGCCCTACGATGGACTGGCGACCTGTCCAGGGGGTGTGTGTGTGTGTGTGTGTCCGTCCCCCCGCCTCTCGTCCTATGCGAGCTGGGATAGGCTCCAGCAGACCCCCGTGCCTCCGGAAAGTTTGGGAATAAGCAGGTATAAAAGATGAATGAATGTTTGTTAATAGACTTCACTGGATTTGATGCGTGTATGTATTCATTTCTGCTTTTGCTATTGAGAAAATTAATTATAATAATTTTTTCTTAGACAGAACTATTTTTTTTTTGTTGCCATTCGCTCCATTTGCTCTGTACATAACCAATACTGCATCTATTGTAATTTTCATTCACCTGATCAGCGGTCCAACTTGTGCCACCACTTTCCACATGTAGCATTTTTTCAAATATTTTCTTTCTCTCTCTTTCAGGTGCAGGACATCTGCTTCAGTCCTGACTGCCGCTGGGTGGTGATCAGCACTCTGCGTGGCACCTCGCACGTCTTTCCCATAAACCCGTATGGTGGCCCGCCGTGTGCCCGCACGCACCTGTCTCCACGTGTAGTGAACCGTGTGAGCCGCTTTCAGAAAAGCGCAGGCCTTGAAGAAATAGAACAGGAGCTGAACAGCAAGCAGGGCGGCCGCTGCAGTCCTATTGCCGGCCTCTCCAGCAGCCCGTCCGGCTCCCCTTTACACGGTCAGCACACACGTACACAAATGCACAATAATATCTAATCTGCACTATTCACAAGCGGACCCAGCGGTGGCAGCTTGGTGGTGCTGGGAATGAAACCCATGATGTTCTGATGTAACATTCCGTAACCATTGAGTTAATACTCACATACACACACACACAGTTGCAGTGTTGCTTTAATCAGCAGGTGGAGTAATTTCTGCTAGAGAGCAATGCCACTGATTCTCTTAAGGTATCTCTTAAATCGCAATTCTCACCTTAGGAACTCTTCTTAAAACCCATTTAATTCATATGATGGGAAGTGATAGTCTAGTGGTGAAGTTGTTGGCCTGGTATTTGGAATATCCGGGGTTCAATTCCCACCACCATACCTATATTAGGCTCCTGAGGAGGAACCTTAAGCCTTAAGGGCATCTGCCAAATGCTACAAATGTAAACATGAAGATGTTCCTAGATTCTCCAATTTTTTGTCAATGTTCTAAGATAGGCATAGTCATTAAAGAGTTAATCACGTTACCTTAAAAGACCTTGCACCCGAAACCCACTGCCCTCTGTGTCATAGCTCTGTTCGATACACTGTGTGCACTAGATTTGTAACACACACTCCATGGCTACAAACACACTTGATTGACAGTTTCACCAGCACACACACACACACACACACACAGTGCTGACCCACAGGAGCTGGTGTGGCTGTCAACACTGTTTACCCATCGGTGCTCTGTAGTCCACAGAGCAACTGTGTGATTAATCAATAGCCTGCAGACACTGAACGCACCCTGCTGATATGTGCACAGCAGCCTCCAGCAGCCCAATGGGTGTTTGTGGAGCCCCCTAGAGAGACTCTAAAGGGTCTTACTTACTTACAGTCACTCTGGGACATCCATCACACACACACACACATTGCACATCCAGCTGTCAGAGCAAAATGTGTGATTATTTGCGATGAACAAATCTATATTAAGCAGTGTTCAGTGTGTCCCTCGCTTTTCAAAGCAGCACATTAGGTCTGCCTGTCACAAATTAATGTCTTTGTCTAAGGTTTTCCACTGCTATATAGTGACCAAGTGAAAACTGATGAACACCGATGAAGAATCTGATGCACATTTGAAATCCTGAAATTTTACTTCAAAGCACAAAGCTGTCCCAGTTTTTTCGACTCTAATGTCTGGGTAGTGAATCCCCAGGCTAAACTATAATGGGTTAATGGAGTCTGACTATCTTTTACTCATTCGTGTGCGTGTGTGTGTGTGTGTGTGTTTGAGAGTGAGTGAGTGAGCATTATGCCTTTTCACTACTTTTCTCCCCCTTTTTGTAGTCCCCAGAGTCCCAGTGGGTTCTTCCTCTCCTAAAGGCCCTCACTTTAAACTGGAATGTCTGGACCACTCACTTCCTGTCGACACATACTTCCTCTTTAACAGCTCTTCGTTTTTAAAAATGATCCTGCTCACATTTTTAATCTCCTCCGATTAGAAGTCTGTGGCCTTTTTTTATAAACTGATCTTTAATGTTTTCATTTTGAACTATTGAAAAAATCGATAATTTAGTCACAACTGACAACCATGTAGGATTTCATAGCGTAATGGATTCATAGACAAAGTGTAGAGTTTATTGAGTGAGAATAAAATAAATTTAAAAAAATATATATTATATTATAGCTCCATTGATATAAACACAAATGTATCTGACACTTGATTCAGTTTCTGTAAGGCCACTCATTTTAAATTGTCTTGATTCTTAAACAGGAAAGGCCACACGACTCCTAATTGCATTTTTTTGGGATGGGGGGGGGTTTACGTGACATTTGTGGGTGTGAAAAAGGAAGCAGAATAAAAACGTGAAAAATCACAGCACTCTAGCCATAACAACAGACGTGTGATTGTCGGCTATGACAACGCATTGTTTTGGGGAAGGAACTGCAGATGTACACATCCTACCCTGCTGACTGGATATAAAAATAGAACAATAATAATGATTTCAATAAAAAAACTTTTTTGCCAGCTTCTTAGATATTTTTAAAACGTTTACAGTCTGCTAATTATATGGTAGGAGCACAGTGCAGGTAGAACAAGGGCTAAGGTCTATCCCGTTGATGAATGTAGGACAAGCATTTTTACTGTTACAGCAACAATGTTTTTGACAACCAGCACCCAATTCTTAAAGCTAGCACAGGAACCCGAGGCTCCACCAGTCACCTATGCACAAGTAACCAAAACCGAACAGCTGAAGACAGGAAGATGATCAGGTGCTGCTGATGTGCCTGCTTTTATTGTCGATACCTTTAGCGGTTTGGTTTCTCTGTCAGGGGAAACCGTTGGTGATGTTTCTATTGAAAATCCTGGGATCACGTTGCCAGGATCCAACTAAATGTTTCTGGTGTCAAACATGGAAACCAGTTGGTGGAGCTTTCACTAAACACTGCATCCTGAAATAGTGCTATTTTGATAAGCCACCGAAATTTAGTTGAAAGATCTCAATATGTCAATTTTGCAAAAGAGAAGGAAACAAAGGAAGTACAAGAAAGTTTGTAAGGAAAAGGCAGGGGGAAATCGCAACAAGTCAACAACGCAATTAAAAGAAATTACATTTGGTAAGATGGGATTCTAGTCACATGTTGGGGACTTTGCAACTTTCGTTTGAAATATCTGTAATTAAGCTGGGATAGGCTCCAGCAGACCCCCGTGACCCCGGAAAGTTCGGGGAATAAGCGGGTAAAGAATATGAATGAATGAATGAAGATTAAGACTCTGAAAGGGATTGTAAAGCTTGGTATAAATTCTACCAAATGTAAAATGTTAAATTATTGTATACAGTCTGCCTGCATGCTTGTGTGCATGAATGTTTGTTTTTATTGTTTAGCTGATGAATCAATCCATCACTGTATTACACTGTCAGAACCGCAGCATACCGAGGTTCTTATGGAAGATTCTAGTGTATTGTGTGTGTGTGTGTGTGTGTGTGTCTCTGGTGTGTGTTTTTGTCTGTGGTGTGTGTGTGTGTGTGTGTGTGTGTGTGGCTTGTAGTCAGGGCGAGCAGATCTGACGTGCTCCTGCAGGGTCAGAAAACATGCTCTCTGTAATCAAAAGCTGGCTTTTTGCCCCGACACACACACACAAACACACACACACACACACACACACACCCCTGAAATCCATCTCTGTGACTTTAACAGCCAGTTGTCTCCAAGATAAAGAGCTGCTCGTCTGCTCAGTAAACATCAGGCATCCAATCAAGCCAAGCATCAAAGTGCTGCTTGTTTCACCATACCACATGGATCCTTGTGTAGATTTATTGCTCTGGTTATAGTGTGTTGTGTCCATGCCGAAAAGTTGTAGTGTACAGGGTTACACGCTGTTCCATCACTGGCCTTCGTGTGGTGCTGTGCTCTCAGCTTTGATTTCCGGCAGTGCGGCTGTTGAAGCAGCTACATTTCTTCTTGATATGAATCTAATCCAGCAGAAAGGCTGCAGCCATGCTGTGATTAGTGGTTTCAGGTCTGCCTCCTGTTGAGGACGTACAGCTTTGTTTATTATTCTAAGCAAACCTTCAAAACGGTCTAATAGGAATTAATGCAAAAAACGAATCAAGATCAAGATGCGTTCTAAAAACTTTTTTTTTTTTTTTTTTAGGATTTGTAAGTAATAATGTTTTTATCCGGAGGTTATACATGGAGTGAAAAGCCATTTTTGTCAATTATTTTCTATATTTATAGTTGAGATTTTCTATATTGTCCTATTATTACACATAAATATGATGACAAGCATCAGAAGGCAAATTTACCAAAAAAATGTTAAAAAAATAAAGGTAACAAAAATAAGGTAACTAAGAAGCACACGGTATGTTTTTATTTATTTATTTTTTTAGTTCTGGAGGCTCAAGTTTTTTTAAATCTATATGTAAAATCCTCTACATTTTAAAATTATTTATTTCAATTGACAGCACAAACAGCCTTTACTTATTTTTATATTAATAGGTATTTTACAAATGTGTCATAATGTAATTACATAATATATAGCAATAAAAAAAAGATATTTTTAAAGAAGGATTTATCAGTCACGGAGGATTTATCTGTGTTGGTGTTTGCGGCCCTTTCTCACCGTGCACTGCGGTGTTTTTGACACTTGTATCGATCTAAAGCTCTATGACATGCCGGGACAGAGTTCCACCCCTTCACTTACACGGAGCCTCGTTCTCACTTGGAATTAACTTTTTTTTTTTCTTATCTCAGAGAAAAACCTATGCTAGAAAGCAAAGCTTCACTGCGTTTACTAAAGAAGATTTAACTGGGGTAAAATAGTTTTTTTTATGTGTATTGAGAGTCGATTATGGTTGAAGATACAGGAACTGTACTCAAGTACTTTAAGTACTTTTGAGAAGTTTTTAGTGCCATGGGAGAGTGTTTGATTATATTTCAGATTTATTTTAGGCTGATGATGATGATGATTAGTTTCTATGCCTTAAATCCTAGGTTTAACTCTTCTGTTCTCTTCTGACACGTGTTAGAGACGTTTGGGTTCAGACCAGGTGGTGCATTAGGCAAATGCTGGACCTTTTTAATTACTGTATGTTACAAATTTAGAAAATATGTTATTTAAATCAGTCGATTTGGAGCACTGATCCTGTATGTCAGATGTTTCCTTTAATTATATGACCACATGTTTTTAGCTTCCTAAATGAGTCCCAAATTAACCGAGAGACAGCAGTTGAACTGAGCTTCGTTTTGAAGCCAAACAGCACGTGGTCTTATGATGGTCATGTTAATTAAAGCTAGCTTTGCGACGATATATGACGTCATATTAATTTTTTTGTTTTTTTAATTTACAAACCCACTCCTTTGTCGTACTCGGTCGGATCGACCATGGAAAGTTTATTAAGAAATGAGACGATCATGTAATAATTATGATAATGATAATAATACTAATAATAAATATCAACAATAATTATATTGACTTTATGTATCATCTGTCTTTCCATGCTTTGTTTGTTAATCTTTACTTTAAGCCAGATGCCCTTTCTGATGCAAATGGGGTTATATATATATTTGTGTGTGTGTGGTGTATGTACGTGTGTGTATATATA
>JAOTQW010000039.1:7032270-7052522 GCA_026260075.1 Sisor rabdophorus | reverse complement strand
CAAAAGAATATATTAAAAGGGTGTTGAAGACCAAAACTATCACCATCTCAGCTTTGGCTTATAAAGGACGGTAACACTAATGATGCCTTATTCCATTCACAGTTCCTTAAATTTCCACTTTCAATTTTAAAAGCTGTTTGTGGTCTTTGGAGCTGAAAGTTATAATTTCCACCAAGTAACTTTAAACTCATTTTTTTTAATATAAGGGTTTCACATCTGGAACACTCCATCCCCTGTAAGTGAATTAGCACATATAGTGTGTTTGGTATTTTTGGTTTTCCCCCCGTTTGTCCAGCGAGACTGGTTTCTTTTCCTTACGCTCCGGACGAAGGTGTCTTTACTTAGGATGCCTCTGTGACATTGCCATTTTCTTCACTCCTCATAACTCCGGTGGAAAAGTCAATCCAGCAACACTTAATGCCTCTCTTCTTCTTCTTCTTCTTCTTCTTCTTGAAGCTATTTTTCTTGTGAAACCCTCCTCCCCAGTCAGTCCGTCTCTCATTCTTTCTCTCCTCCGTTCTCTCTTGTTGTGGGTTGTCTTCATCTGACAGCTCTGTGCCTCGTCACCAGCTATTTGAAACGACAGCTCACATCCTGGGGCTACAGCGAAGGCTGTTTACTGAAAAAGAGCAACACACACTTTCTCTCCAACTAATCCTCCCTCAACCCACCCCCTCTATGTGCGTACATATATACACACACTTTCTTTCACACAACCTCCCCCAACCACCACCCCAGTCATCCTGGGTTTAATTCACAGATGCGTTTGCTCTAGATCTCTGTTGGCATTGTTGGGGTATGTCCGCAATCGGCTTATCCGATTTGTCACAGGAGTTTCACATGCTGCCTATATATAAACCCAGAGTTTCACACAATTAACAGATGATAGCTGAATTTATTACATTTAAATGGAATTAATAGCTGATGTGATTAATTAAATTGCAGATTTCTGCCTAAATGTCCTTTACTGATGCTGAAAATATTTTTGGGCCAATTTACTAATTGCTCGTAAATGCATTTATACCATTGGTAGGGATGTTCACACCTAGTTTTGTATTTAGTTTTGTATGGCAGAAAAACTTTCACCTAACTAGTTGATCCAAAGTTATCAAATAAAATCACTAATAATATTATAAATAATAATCTATTTCCAACACATTGTTCTGCTTTAAGTATCGAAGGATTAACCTACTTAGCAACAATATTCCAGGCACGCAAAGATGGTGCCATTCCAGTAGGTTAGGAAGTCTGGGACATGTTGACATGACAGCTAAATAAGGCATCAGGGAATGCGAACTATTGACTAGCTATTGGCCTATTTTTATTCCGTTTAAAATTTTCTTTCCGCTGTTTATGAACCATGTTATTGTTAGGATTTTATAGAGAATTTTCAGGCAAAGTGAAAGTTAGCTGGCTTTAGGACCGACGTGGGAAACCAAAATGAAGTCTTATTTACTCACATCACTTTTCAGGTGTTTTGTTTACACTGATTTAGACACTCGCGTAGAACACTTATCAAATGAGAAAGTAAAGTAATGTAAGGTAACGAGGAGAACTGTAGCTGCGGAATTTCAGTAGCTTCTAAACACTAATATAGCACTGTTTGTTAAATAATGACTGAAAATGTGTACCCTAGGTCATGTCCATAATCAGAAGACACTATTGACTGGTCTGTTTCTTTGCTCAATACGTGTTTAATCTGGTTAAAATTTTTTGCTTTAGGGTTGGATTTTTTTTTTAAAATGTGCTTATTCTCAGACTATAAAGTTAAAGGTGTTTTAATACATTTTTTAAAATGTGTATCAACGCAACATTTTGTTAGCTCTGGGAAACCAAGGTTGGATGTCAAAAAAAAATGGGTGATCTATATCGGGATGTAAAGAGAGTTCACCAAAAATGTTCAACCGCACTCGTCAAGAGAATAAGTAGAGTCAAAAGTCAAAAATCACTGCCAGCAGTCACACAATAATGTGCCAAGGGGAAAAAAAAGAATAAATAGTGTCTATTTCACAAATTCAAAAATTTCAATGAGTCAAATCATAAAATCTAAACGTTTATTTGCATTTGCATGCATTTGCATTAATAAAGTGGTGTTTAGTTTTTGCTCAGTTGTCAAAAGTCACTTTGTTACAGATATTGTTCTGCTGTGTACAATTGTAGTCTTTGTACGATGCTATATATATAGTGCCCCCAAACTGCCGTTGTTTATTTTTAAGCAATATTGAGAGCCCAGCTTGCCACTGTAGAGCCGCCTCATCTGTGAGAACATTAAAAGTGTCTTGGGACCTTGTGCAAATCAACAACAAATCTGCAGGAGCTGTGTGGTTTAACCTACAGGCGCAGCAGCCTTTGAAGCGTAGGGCAGCTTTGTTAATTGTCAGCGCCGGCTTAGCGAAAGATGGTACCAATTTAACGGCAACGTGTGGCAGCCGGCCGCTGAGTCCGTATCAGGTGTTTTCGCAGAGGAAAAGGAGAGGAGAGGAAGCTGCTTGAGACATGGGAAATAGGCCTGTAATTGACTAGGAGGTGAACGGGAGCGTTGTGATTGGGCAGCTGGACCAGTTAACACTGCTTATTTTACTGAACGCTCCCAGACCTAGTTCCAGCGTGCATCTTTGCGTGCTTAGTATAAGGAAAAATTTCTTTCTGAGGCACCACCAGGGTTTCATACGGGGCAAAGCGGCAAGCATTCGTGGCTCAGAAGTATTTTCGAGTAAACAACTGAGAGTTCAGAGCAGCCTGCTGTCAGATATTTTTCCCAATACTCATCCCTGAACCATGACCTGAATACCATCTTGAATGTATGGAAGGTTCACCGCCCTTTTAAGTGTTTGTGTGCTAGTGTGCGAGTGTTTGTTTGTGTTTGTGTGTGGTTGCATGTTTCTGGTTTGCCTGTGGTATTCATACAGGTTCAGCATTGACATGTTAAGCCAACTGTGTCCATGTTGATTAGGAAGGCACTAAATGAGGTTGGACGTCTCCTTTTGAAGTATTCTTTCGTTCTTCTTAACAAACCCATCAGCTATAACGTTGGACAATAGAAATAACGATACACATATTATTTATATGTATGTAAAGCATTCGCCTTTTTACATTTATGGCAGTCATCCAGATTAACTGGTCACATTTATCTTCTCGTCATCCAGCTGAGCAGTCGAGGGTTAAGCTGCTGCTTGGTGATGCTGAGAGTTGAACGCACAATCCTTCACTCGGCTCTCCACCACCTTCAGTTTTTGCTTTGCATTAAAAAGGTTCTGAAAAAATTATGATGAAGTTGTTATTGCTTGTGTTTTGTTTTTTTTTTCAACATTAAATACAGCCCTGAATTAACCACGTTATTAAGGCCATGCTCTAAGTCTAAACTACAGACAACTTCGTCTGCCACTGCAATCCTACTTAAAAGAACAAACTCCAAGCATCCTCAGTGCGGATTTATTTCAGGAACATTATTTTAGCTTGCACAATAACTTGTTTGTCCGTTCTATCGCCTTAGACCTTTTTGTTGCTTAAATTCCCACTAAATACACATCCGAGCTGGATCTGAGCTTTATTTCTTAAGCTGACAGCAAACTGCTTTTTTAATTCAGCTTAAAAAATTTACTGGAAGTATACTGTAGTATTCATCAGGGTCGAGCTGTCATTTTTTATTTTTTTTTATTGTGAATGTGCAGTCAATATTAACTTTACTTCTGTGCCTCTCCTAACTGTATTATAAAATTATTTTTTAAGCAGTCAGGAAGTACGTACAAACTCAAACATAGTAGTATGTGCGGTTTTCAATATCATGTTTGATTTCAGTAAACTTGAATTACAGTAAACAAACAAATTCTGATCGAGCTGTATACTAAGAGGCTTTTAGTTGCTGGGGAAAAAAATTATAAGCCTTTTTCAGATTTTTTTTATTTTTTTTTGGCACAGATCTTTGTTCCTGTTGTTGTTCGGGGGAGATGTTGGGAAAATGCAAATTTAGTAAATTTTATTGGGTACTGACTTGGAGCATGTTGTGTCCCGTATTAATATAATAGTTGAACAGCAAGTCATTTTCCAACGTTTTTATGTATTAACAGCCTTTGCCGTTCAGCTCAGCCACAGCGGAAACAGTATTTGGCCATTTTTGTTGGTTGACAAATTGTATGTTGTGTATGTTGTGTTTCTGTAACGCACTGCTCTTACCAGATCATTTGTCTGAGTGTAACTACAACCGGCCCGGCACCACAGCTACAGTTACATAGCCACTGATGGCTGGTGAGAAATGAAGGAATCCTGTATAAACAGTTAAAGGGTAAAGCTGTGTTAAACTGGTACACTCCTGAGTGTACGGCCTGTGTGAGGGCAGTAATTAGAGGTCAGCTAAGTTAACACTGTCATTATAATCTACTCCTTCCAATCTGTTTCAGTTGTCACAACATACCGAAATGTGAAAACACTGACAATGTACTGGTTAAGTTGGATCTAAAAAAAAAAAAAAAAAAATGCATACTTGCTCCTAAATGTTGTGCTTGGATTGCACTTGTACTTGCGGGTTTGTGTGCGCTTCTTTTCTTTTCGCAGACACACACACACGCGCACACGTGTTTATATGTGCAAGCGTGTGTATGTATTTCACATTGACCTCTAGTTCGCTGCCCGGATGCTGCGGGTTCCAGACATTAGGCTGGAGACAAACGTGGCGGCAGGGTGGCGCAGAGCCTCTTTAATCCTCAAACAGGGCTGCCAGTGAAACAAACCTCTTTCTATCTCTCTCTATCTTTCTCTTTGTCTGTTTCTCTCTTTCTTTGTCTTTCTCTCTGTCTCTCTTTCATTTTGTCTCTCGCTTGGCTTTTGCTCCTGCTTACTTGTTTACAAGTCTTTCTCGCTCACACACACACAGAGATCTGGGATGCCAGAAGAACAAGCATAACAATTGAAAGATAATTGTTTGATAATCGTTGGATAGATTTGTATTTTTTTTTTTTTTAAATACAAGTATTACATTTAAAAGACTAAATGTATACATCATATAACCATTTAGTTTATTAATCAATATTTTGCTCACAGTTATTTTGTGACTCTATAATATAGATATTATAAATAATAATTTAAGTAGCTTTAATTGCTTACAGAAAAAAAAATTGTTCCTCGTAGGTAAATTGCACTCGTTTACCATTATTTAAAATGAAATAATATTTAACATTGGGACGCTGTGCTGGTGTACGTTACGTAGCAATATCAACTATGTGGATGTGGGACGTCGGAATTTTTACTCTCTGTAGTCATTTTTGTAATGTATATTACGGTTGCGAGTTATTTTTAATAGTAAACCGTAACCCTGCTATATAGAGCATACTGTTTTTTTAACGGTTGTGGAGTAGGTGCTTACTTTAATTGTCGATCTCCTGTGTGATTCTGCGGCGTTTGCGTTTACTCTTAAGTTGCCCCCCTTATTCGGAAGACTGAGAACTTCCTCTCCTAATCCCCATCCATTTTTTTTTTTATCTGCTGTCTCTTCTATCTCTCGCTTTCTCTTTCTCTCCCTCGTTGCCCCCTCCCCTCTATTTTCCCAGTGGGGGTGTTGTTTATAGAGCATTATAATTTATAACTGAATAGAGTGGATTTAATTTCAGCGCTGAGGCTCGCCAGCAGGGCGCCAGGCTGCAATCAGAGGAATCAGTGCGCTGCAAGCCCTGTTGAATGGAAAGTATTATCAGCGGCCACAAACGGACACTGTTTCTCCTTAAACAACTCCCTCGATGCTCCCCGAGCCCGGCTTCTCTTTCAATCCTCTGTTCCTGTTTGCCGCCCTCCCTCCCATTGTCCTTAACTGCCACTTCCCGTGCTCTCCGTTCTCCTTTTCCTCCTTTTTTCTCCTCTCACTTCCCTGTTTCCTCTGCTGCATCACTCCTTTCTTTCTCCCTCTCTTGGTGTTTCTGAAGAGCAACCGATGAAGGCTGGCAATAGGAAGGAATAGGCAATACTTGAAATACACTACATTAGGTACATGATGTAGAAACTGTTGTAATAATATATACCTTCTAATTAATTTTTATTGATCCTTCGAATTAGTTTTTCGCGAATCTACACCTTTTTTTTTTCTACATCTTTCAGTTGAGATAAATGCTCTGACACTCGTGTGTAAAACGCACTACAAATTGACTTCTAACGATATTAAATGTTTCAATCAATTTATTATAATTATCGACACACTTAAATCATCTTCCTAGCAGCTATTTTTTCGATGTACATTCTCCTGGTCCATTGCGTTTCTGTTCAGCGGCCCATGTTATGGCTGCAGGAATTGCATTAGTTCTGTATAGAAATGCAGCACTGCTGAACAGGTTCAGAGTTTAATCTAACATTTACCAGTAAAGGCTCGGCCCATGAGCCAACGTTTTTTTTTTCCTTTATCTGCCCTCCTCTCACGCCTCTCTCATCTTTATCTTAGCCTCTGTCTCCTCTTTTCACCATCCCATTCAAGTGTTGCAATTTTCTGCCCGTAAATCCTGGCGTGCGTGACTGGAGGCTGACTCGAGCCTCTCCTGCATCTTGACAAACAGAGAGTGTGAGTGAGTTAGTGAGTGCGTCATCGAACCCGGCTATGCGGCCGAGGCGGTTTGTAGCTGTGACCCCAAAACAGGAGGAATGATATTTAAATACCTCCGGATTAGCAGCGAGTGTGTGAGAAATGATTGGGACAGACAGAGAGAGAACAGGAGGCTTTAGGTTTGTACACCAGATTCAGCCAGTGAGAAATGATTACACTTACTTTATTATTATACCAGACATACCGCTGCCCAATATATGGTTCCGGTATCGACATCGCAACGTGTCGGCAGTTGCCATGTTACAGGATGTTGGAAGTTGAAAGTTGAGTTTGGAAAGCATGCGATTTGTTGATTAATTGCAAAACAAGTATAACCTAGTGAAAGTGTATCGTGTGCACAATTGGTTTAAGGTCTGAACATTTGTAAAAGTACCAATGATTTTTGTAGCTTTAACGACCATTAATGATTTTAACCTAGATTTCGGAAGACTAGACGGTGTGCATTTTTTATTTTTTTTTCCTTATTTCATTTCTAATACGTAAGTGAGGTATAAACCTCGTTTTTAAAATTCTATGTTGTAAGAACAAGAATTCTAATCAGGTTTGATTTCCGGGGTCTTTGAGTTTGCATGTTCTACTCGCCCTTGTGTGGGGTTCCTACGGGCACCTCCGGTTACCTTCCACAGTCTAAAAACATGCACATTAGGTTGATTTGGTGACTCTAAATTGCCCATAGGAGTGAGTGTAAGTATGTGCTTGTTCGTCTGTATGTGGCCCTGGGATGGACTGTCGACCTGTCCAGGGTGTACCCCTGCCTCTGGCCCTATGTGCACTGGGATAGGCTCCAGCAGACCCCTGTGAGCTAGGGAATAAGTGGGTAGGGAAAATGAATGAATAAATGTATGAATGTTTGACTTAAACAATTTTTATGTTTTCGACTGGTAGATTTTATGCGAGAATAAAACTTTTTAGACAAAGAGACTGTTTGCTATGATGGGTTAATAAATTTTTATAGATAAATAATATATTTCTTCATTTACATTCACATTCCCGTTACCTTGAAAGCACTTGGCAGACGCCCTTATACGAAGTGCCGTACATTTCTCTCTTTTATAAAACTAAGCAATTGGATAGTCGAGGGCCTAGTTCAGGAGCCTGCAACGACAGATTGGTAGTGCTGGGATTTGAACCCGAATCTTCCAAGCCGTCCAACACCTTCACCACTGCACCACCACATATTTTTTTTTTATTATTAATAGCAGTAGTATATAAAGAACAAAATCAATAATTAACCATAATAAGAGTGTCTAACTGTTTATTTTATTTTATTCATTCACCTTTGTTTCCTTTCTTTTCTTTCTTGCATCTGCACCCTTTTTTTCCCCCAGTCTCCTCTCAGCACTCAGCAGGACGTGATTAAATTGACCATATTTTAATTGGAGAGGAGCGGCCAACTCTCTTTATTCGGCATAATTAATACCTTGCAGTTACACTGACTTAGATGAACTCGCTTCCCTTCTTTTTTTTTCCCTTTTTTTTTTTACCCCTCAAGTGTTCGAAAAACTTTATGGACTTCGAAGAATAACACACATGGTTTCTGGGGGGGGAAAGGCGTCGTCAGAAGCCACAATTAGTTCATTACGACTGCTCGAAGTTGGAAGACCACATAAAGAAGAAAAAAAAAGTCATCTTTTTCTCTGCGCTCTTTATTTTCTCCGAGGAAGCTCGCAGGACAGGTTCAGAGGAAGGACTCCTCTCATAAAGAAAAAAGTTCTCCAACCATTTTTACACTGGATTATTGCACAGTAATTGTAATGGCATGGCCTGAGTTTGGAATTCACCAGTCTTCTGCAAGTCAAGATCCACAATGATGAGCTTTATACCAGGGTTTTGTTTTTAATTGAAATCAAAACCAGAACATGTAGAACGACCTCGGTCGTTAATGTGGCAGTCTAGGACATGAGGGCGGGGGTGTTCGGGTTAGAGTGGCCGGGTAGCTTTGTTTCCTTTTAAACAGAAAAACAGAAATTGCAATTATCCCGCCATTTTGATATATATTTTTGCTGCACCTGGTTTTACTAAACGGTAAAATTAGAAAGTGATGATTTCACTAGGTAAAGGCCAGGAAGGGCTTTTTTTTTTTTTGGTGGGGTGATGATTGAACTAGGGTCTATTGGGACTGCTGGTGTTTTATTTAAGTGTATTAAAACGTCTTGTTCTTCCCTTGCACGGCCGGGGCGAATAACCGTTACCAGGGAGGAGAAGTAATGACTCGGTGTGAGTATTCAAGCAGCTGCCTGACCCTTCTTTATTAGTTGTGCCGAGCAGCCAGGCTTAATCAAAAGTTAACGATTCAGTGTAGGATGTGCCCAGGGCGGCGCGAGGGCACTGCGTTATTGGGAGTGTGTGTGTGTGTGTGTTTGAGGGGGGGGGGGGGGGTGTAATTTGCTGAATAAGCTAAGCCAATAGGAGTGTAGTGTGGCTGGTGCTGTTTGGAGGGGGGAACACATGTGATGTGCCTGAGAGATCAAACCACACACTTGATGAATGTAAGGGCAGAGTGTGGGAGTGGGGGAGTGGCTCCCGTGCTCCCAGCTTTGAATCACCGATCAAGGTCGTTCTCAGTTCATTAAATTACTCTGAGAGCCGTGGCCTGGTAGACACACACACACACACACAGAGGTATTGCTTCATAAAGTTATTACAGTTATTTTTTGGTCCTTTTTTTTTTTTTTTTTTTTTAAACCCACGTCTGCTTCTGTGTCTGCCACACACTCCATTTATAATTTGTGTGTGTGCACGAACTGGGGTGCGTGGGTATGCATGTATTTTGGTCAGCGGTGTCTGAGCAGGAACGTGTTGCAGAAAAAGACTCCGTTTTCTCAGGGCCTTGTGTGTTATGTTCTGTGCGTCGTGTGTTTTCGGTGATTGTTACACACTTTCAGGAGTTAGACCCGACGTTTACTGTTGGACAGGTGGGCCGCACAAAAAACGCACCTCTGTACAGCACTTACGGAACATAGCACCACGAATTAATGATAGTAATAATGTCATTATACTACATGTAGCACTAAAAAACAAACTAGAAGATACTACACAAGTTAATGTATACAAAGCATCTATTTATTAATATCCCACCATAACTGTCAAAAATAGTAATAAAACACTGTTAAATTGTTACAGTAAAAGATTTCAAAATTCGTATTTTTTTCCCATAAAAATCTGCGGGCCATGTGTAGTTTGGCTTCTGACACCACAAGCAAAATATCAACCTTTGCTCTTGATTATAAATTAACCAGGCAAAACCTCAAGCTAGCAACTCAGTATAAACTTACCACTTCACCTCTAGCAACATTAGGTCTAGTATTGTTTAACGCTGTTCCTTTTTTTTTTTTTTTTTTTTAATAGGTTTCTAAAGATCTTGGTTTAGTCCTGTAAGCTGATATTTGGGGTTAACACTTTTAGTGAATGTTTTCTGATATCATTTTTTGCCATTCAGCAGATGCCCTTACATCCAATGTTATATTGTTACAGTAAAAAATTTTATCGTAATTTTTCTTTTAATAAAAATGTGACGTATATTTATCTCTTTTATACAACTGAGCAATTGGGGGGTTTAGGGCATTGCTCAGGGACCCAGCACTGGTAAGTTGATGGCGTTGGAAATCAAACCTTGATCTTCCAATTAGCAATTTAACAACTTAACCACGGCCCTACCTCTTTATTCAAATTATTGCTAATATTATTGTTATTATTATTATTAGTCCAACACATTAATTACTAGGCTACTAACATAACTTTTATAACATTTCCTAGATGTCTTCTTAAGAGAAACTTTATTCTATTTTTATTTATCCAACTGACCAGTTGATCAAAGACCCAGCAGCGGCCGGCAATTAAACCCGCAATATTTAGTTTAGCAGTGTAAACCCTAAACACCTTAACAATCGAGCTACCCCATCGCATGTGTACGTAGCATGTCATATTAGCATTTATACAATGTTATATTTACCAAATATATGACACGTGTTGAATTGTATGAATTTTCAATAGAACTCAGGAGAAGCATCATTTATGATAAATTATAAATCTTTAATATGTAATGGATAGTTGAAAAATGCTTTTTTTATACAACTGAAGTTATATACATTTGTTTAAACTAGTGGGATTACTATACTTGTGGTTTCCAGCACCACCAAGATGGTACTGATGTTCTTGGACAAACACCAGTTTAAGTTTGGAAGTATAATATAGACAAGCCAATTTAATTATGTAAACTAGAATGACATTACGAATAATAGCAGCCGTTAGTAAATATGGTCATCAGAACTAAAACTGACTTGTCTTCACTGAATTTTTCACAAATGATGTGCACAGGGAGAGACTCCGAAGAAAAACAGTATCGCAGTTGTAAAAGTAATGTAAGAAAAATGACATAACTGTTTTCAACAATTGCCAGAATCACCAGGAGTCGTTGGACATGAAGCGTGTATGCGTTACATACACACACACTCACGCCGGTGTCACACATGACATGCTCCCCTTTCCCCCATCTGTCTTAAGCCTGACACACACACACACACACACACACACACAGTCATGCGAGGTTTAAGCAGTACAGAGCAGTTGGATGAGTTCATGGCATCTGGTCATGGCCTGAGGAGTCAGACGGGCTCGAGTATAAAGATCTTGTCATGCCCCACATGGCCAGCCTGAGCTCTGTGTTGGGGTGTGTGGCTGTGTGTAAAAAAGAAAGTGGGGTGAGGTGCCCTGTTTGTGTTGCGTATATATGTTTAGTTAGTGGAAGGCAGTGCAATATTGACGTCAGTTCATTTACACATGTTCATGCAGAGCTCCTGGCATGTGTTGAGTCACTGGAATAGATAGACATTTTCAAAATGCAAATTTATCACATTTTTTATTAGCGTTTTCTTTTACATCATTAGGTTGTCATCCAAAAGATTTTCCCCTCGCCACAAGGAGGCATGGTTTTATAATCTCATAGGTTTTTTCAAACCCATCAAAACAGGATGTAAATCAATGTGTCTTTCTATTCTCAGCAGAAACCAATCCAAAGTGGGGTGAAGCCACGGCTTTTAAACCAGATTTGACGCAAACATGAGCGTACATCAAATCTTCAGGCTTCCTGCAGGCACATGCTGATTGGGAAGCAGCTTTAAAGCACGGAAATGGCTTAACTTGATTTAACTAACAGCTTCCACATAGCCGGCTGCTGAAGACGCCAGCCTCTGGTAATGCCCAGGACTTGGCTCACTCGCAGGAAAACACAACTTGGAGCAGAAATACTACTTGGAGTTAATATTTCTGCGTTATATGTTAAATCCCAGGCTTTGGCTGATTACAATTTTGACATGGTCGGACAAATCATTACTCTCACCTGCACCTTTCTTAGATGCAAGATTTTGCTAGTAAGATTTTTTTGGCATTCACAGAAAAATCTCAACATCTAAATCGAATCGGCTCAGGAATCATTTTAAATAGCAATACGAACTAACGTAAATGCAAAAATAATCCAGTTCATCCACTCAGAAATATTACTGATATCGCTATAATTATATATTTGCACATTCAAACAATCACAACATTTAGAAAAGACGTGAAGTAAAATATAAAATAAAATAGGCCCACGCCACCAACCTGTCAACAAAAACACGTAAAGAAAAACTACAAATATGTAGCTTTTGAATGCATGTCAATGGCAGCACTGGTATCGTTGGTTGACTCTTTCAAAACACAAAATAAAAAAAAAAATCACTAAAAAGTTCTCGGACATACTTGCGTCAGCTACCGCTTAGTCATGCAAATTTATTGGAAAAATTCCTAATGGAGGCCATTCCTCCACTGCGGTTTTACTGTATTATTAGCTTGTTTTTTTGTTTGAACTATTCAGTTTTGCTCCAGTGCTCGACTTTGCTTAGTGACCTGCAGTGTCGTACATATTAATATTAACACAGCAGCTAAAGAGTAACATAACGGTCACTTTCCTCCCGAATCATCCACTCCCTAGGCCACAATGCAACATTTAATTAGTTTCTTTTCTTCTTCTTTTTTTTTTTTTTTTTTTTAAGCCAACCTTATGCAGATTTGCGGGTGTCCTTAACTGCAGTAAAAAAGTGTGAGGCCCTCTGCAATCCGGATTTGTGATTCCCAGGCCTGAGAAGTTAAATGAATTCTAAGTGCCCTTTAAACAAGGTGGAGCGGAGAGCAAGGATGTTACCGGTCTCTCATCTAGTTTTACATTCTGGCAGAGTGCAGCGTGACTCATGGGCTTGCAGCTCATTAAAGTAGAAGTCTGGGGCTTGTCTTTGTAATCAGCGAGCTCACCCGCACTTTTGCTGCTGGATCTGCGGAGAGCAGAGCAGCGCCAGTCCTCCCAAAGCAGCCGGCTATGTTTTCAATAAAGCCTCTCCGCCTGGATTTCTGCCTCTGCAGTATCAAAGGCTCAAGAGCCACAGGCCATGAACCATAGCTTAAGAAGCAGGACTGTGGGGAAGGAGGGATAAAGACGAGGGAGAGAGAGAGAGAGAGAGAGCGCATCAGCGTCAAATCGGCACAAGCCATACGTTTTTTTTTCTTCCTTTTTCAATCCATTCCTTGCCTACAGAAAGAAACGCTATTTTTCCATCAAACTTGAAAGTAGGTCTGGTGCTGACACTCGTGCTTGACTGCTCACGTTACCCTTTCCAGGCAGCGGGTACGGCTGCGTGGCAGATATGAATATGCGAGTTGGTGTGCTAGGTACTTTTTTTTTAAAGTAATGCTACCTAAGCAGAGCGAATATTGCTTGTGGAATAAATTAGTATCTAAGCCAAAACACCGGATGCAAAAAGGTTCCGTCTGTTCAGTGCATTTAACACATCACCCACACAATTTGCAACCCCCACCTCCATCTCTTTTCCTCTTCAACAGGATTAGCTCACACCCACAGACACCGTTCACGGCGCCACTGACCTCTTTAACTATGACAGTTATGATGCTTTGTCTGTCTGCCAACTCATCGGAAATGCAGGGCTGCTTAATCATTCATCCGCTTCGTTCCTGATCCTAGTGTAAAACTTAGCTTCATTTTTGATGAATGCCAGTAAAAAAAAAAAACCCAAAAAACCCACAGTGGTTCGTACGGGTTCCAATTATTTCCTTGTTGTTTTATTTTCACGGTTGTAGAAACACAATGACATTCAGGACTGGCTGAGATCATCACTTGCTGACATTACCGGGGTTTTTTTTTTATTTATACCTAATATCTCTGTAATGCATCCAATCTTTTTCCAACTGTGATATTCGCATTGCTTAGGGTTATAATTATATTAAAACCTGATATTAGATTAAGACTGAGGAAAATGGAAACTTTTAGCTGATAAGTTGCCATTTACATCATTGTGGTATGTGTTTGCGTGTGTAAAGAGACCCATGTGTCTTAGAGCGCTCCCTCGTTATTTAAATTAGGGTCCGCCTCTTAAATCTCTTAGCAAATGAGCGGAAAACAGAGACCCAAACAGCTGTTGCTGTTGCAGTCGGACATCTGCGAGACTGTCTCTGGTTCTGGCACACAGTCTCCTGACTCACAATGTTGTACTGACCCCGTTTTGTACCCCAGGCTTAACTCTGTTTCTCTGCTTATTCTTTTTTTTTTTTCCCCCGCATGTGTATCGGCTTTGTTCTTGTTGGTCATAGCAAAGAGGGAATTTACCCCCTTCGACACCTCCTTAAACTCGGAACGGGGACGGTCGGATAACGTTTTTTAGACGGTGGGAGGTCTGACCTGGTGCTTGCCATTTGTGGACCGGCTGCAATATTCAAAACCAAGTATAAAATTGTAATTTAAAATAACTTCTTTTTATTTATAATTAAAAAAATGAATATAGTTATGGCATTCAATTAAAGCTGTAGATGAAATCCCAAAGTAGGCGATTTGCGAATGGAAAAAAAAAGAACAGAAACCATAAAGGAAGCAAATCATAAAACATCTTTTTTTAAAAAATATATAGCACCGAAGGGAGTAATTAGTTTTAGAGGGTTTAAAGCAAACACTAGTCTAAATAGTCTTCCACCTACATGCTCTAGCTTGATTCATGTAGAACACAAGCCTAAATTGTTGGGTTAGGTACAGAGTTGATGCTATATTCCTGTATATAGCTATGATATTGCTGGAGGCTATACACACATGGAGAGATACAGCCTCTACACTCGCCCTGATTAAATCATGGCACCACCTCAATCTCAGCAACTAACAGCAGATTTTTTGTAAGTAGCATGCAGTTTTGTGACAGGTTCGCACTTTGTATACATTTTGGAGGCTCGCACATGTTAAATATTTTTTTTACTCACTAAACACAAACTAAAAAAGCAGAACATCCAAGCACCTTTAGCTATCATTTTTTTCTCATAGAAGACAAACAATTTCCTGGCACGTCCTTAGAGGGCAGACTGAACTGTGGGATTGTCTGATTTAGTGACAGTCAATAAATAGTCGCGTCTTCTGCTGGGTGGATTATAAGCCCATGCCATGTGTGTGTGTTCCCTGTGCCATTTTTCGTTCGCGGCTGTCTGCACCGGCTGATGGACTTTAATCCAGCGAGTGTTTTTACTGTCTCCTCACTCGGACTACAGAAGCCGACGGGATCGGTGTGCGGACACTTCACACGTTCTAGATGGAAGCAGTACTTCGAGCTTCCCGGCTTCAGCTCAGCTTGTCTCTTTCTTTTCCTGCCCTGTGCCACTGCAGCTGAACCGTGCACTTGGGATATTTATAGCCCAGGGCTAAGGCTTTTCTCTCCTCTCATCAGCTCCCACAGCTTAGTGGTCAGTCCACAGAGCGGATTGTCTATAAGTGTCACCCGCCTTTTTTTTTTTTCTCTCCTTTTCTCGTCTGCCCTGTCAGTGCTGTGGTAATGTCTCTCTCACCTCAGGCGCCACAGCAGGACCCACACAATGCCAGTCTATGTGTGGATAAGAAAGGAAGGGTGGATAAAAAAGGATGAGTGATGTGGTCATCGCAAGGCCTTATATAATAACATACACGTGTATATGTGTGCGTGTGTGAATGTATATGTATGTATGTACATGTATGTTTATAAACGATATGGTCAAAAGTATTCGCTAACCTGCCTCGACTCGCATTCGAAATGAAAGTGTCCAAAATGTCTTGGTATGCTGAAAAATTTTGATTTTCATTCACTGGAAATAAGGGACCAAGCCTAGCACCCAGAAAAAAACAACCCCCCACAATAATCCCCCTTTCACCAAACTTTACAATTGACACAATGCAGTCAGACAAGTACCGTTCTCCTGGCAACCGCCAAACCCAGACTTGCCCAGAAAACCCATTTATGTGAAGGTCTCTGCCCACTGTTGTTGAGCTAATCTGAAGGCCACATGACATTTGGAGGTCTGTAGAGCGATTGACTCTACAGAAGGTTGGCGACCTCTTCGGACTACGCACCTCAGCATCAGTTAACCCCGCTCCTTCAGTTTACGTGACCTACCACTTTGTGGCTGAGATGCTGTTGTTCCCAAATTCTGGATTTGTTCCACAGGTGGCATCCTATCACAGTTCACACTGGATTTTACTGAGATTCTGAGAGCCACTCAATCTTTCACAAATGTTTGTAAAAACATTTTGAATGCCTAGATGCTTGATTTTATACACCTGTGGCCATGGAAGTGACTGGAACACCCGAGTCCCCTTATTTTGATGGGTGAGCAAATACTTTTGCCAATATAGTGTGTGTGTGTGTATGTATGTGTATGTGTAAAGTAGTGTTACACACTAATGTAAAGTAGTGTTACACAAGTAGCTTGTGTAACACTGTAAAGTTGCGCAAAACTCACCACACAGCCATTAATGTCTAAACAGCGGACAAGTAGTGAGAAGATAAAATGTCCAAAATGGTTCCAAATGTCCAAAAGTTACCATTTTCCCTTTCTGTTGTTATGAAACTCGTTAGTGTTACGAGGTCTCAAGTGTGACTGGGAAGCCTGTGTGTTAGATTTGGTGTCATTGCTCTCACTCTCATACTGGTCATTGGAAGTTTAACATGACACCTCGTGGCAAAGAACTCTCTGAGGATCTGAAAAAAAAAATTGTTGCGCTATATAAGGATGGCCTAGACTACAAGAAGACTGCCAAAACCCTGAAACTGAGCTGCTGCACTGTGGCCATGAGCATACAGCGATTTAACAGGACCGGTTGCACTAAAAACAGGCCTCGCCGTGGTCGACCAAAGACGTTGAGTGCACATGCTCAGCGCCATAACCAGAGGGTGACTTTGGGAAATATAAGTGCTGCCAGCATTGCTGACAGAGGTTGAAGAGGTGGAGGGTCAGTCTGTCAGTGCTCACACCATACGCCACACGCTGCATTTAATTGGTCTGCATGGCTGTCGTCCTAAAAGAAGGCCTCATCTAAAGATGATGCATAAGAAAGCCTGAAAACAGCTTGCTGAAAACAAGCAGGCTAAGGACAGAAATAACTCTGACCATGTCTTGTGGTCTGATGAGACTAAGGTAATTTGTTTGTTTTAGATGATGTCAAGCACAAATCTGATGTCAAATGTGTCTTTCCTACCGTCAAGCATGGTGGTAAGAGTGTCATTGTCTGGGGCTGCATGAGTGCTGCCGACACTGGGGAGCTACACTATAAATGCCAACATCTACTGTGAAGTAGAGCATGATCTGGAGACTGGGCCGCAGGGCAGTATTCCAACATAACGACCCCAAACACACCTCTAAGATGACCACGGCCTTGCTAAAGAGGCTGAGGCTAAAGGTGATGGGACCTAAACAGTTTAAGCATCTGTGGGACATCCTCAAATGGAAGGTGAAGGTCTCCAACATCTCCATGGAAAAGTGGAAGGGGATTCCATTGGCAGCCTGTGAAGCTCTAGTCAACTCCATGTCCAAGAGGGTTAAAATATATTGACATTTTGGACCCAATTTGGACATTTTTTTTCTAAGGGTGTACGTTTGACAGGTATTTGTTTGAATGGTTGCACATTAAACGCGCACATTAATGGCTGTGTGCGAGTTTATAGAATAATCTACTACTAGATTTCAAAGCAGCCTTTTTTAGATTCCTTAAAGAACATTTTCAAAGAAAGATGAATAACCCCTTGTCTGCTATGAATGGTTTGGTGCGAAAGACCCAACATGCCCTCGCTGTTACAGAAACTTCATGAATGTAACTGAATTTGTCTATTTTCCCAATGAAATAAAAAGCGCACGTCTCAACATAGCTCTTATACCACATCATTTTGCCAACAGTTGCTTGCAAATTTGTTTATAAATAAATGGCAAATTGTGTTCATTTTTTACAATCGTACATACACTGTCAAATTTTTAGGAGAAAAAAAAACATATTGACCAATACAAAGCACTAACACCAAAGACTCCTGCCTTAAAGCGTAAATAAGCATCGGTTATGGAAGCCAAAAGAAAAACATTTCAACCTTTTTTTTTTTTTTTAATATTAACCATTATAGATGATTAAAAAAAAACATAAATAAAAATGTTTCATGTTTATGTAAATATAGACAGGAATCTGAACACTGCAGCATCCTGTCCCTTTTCAACCAAATCCTAGACTAAAACATGTGCATGCTTGAAAACGCCTCACCATTAACAAAAACACACCTTTTTTTTTTCTATTTTTGTTATTGTTATCTACAGGTATTTCCTAAAGGAAGGCACGTCCTGCTGTTTTCTGGTTGTTTTTTTTTTTTTTTTTTTTTTCAAGCATGCATATGTCTTACACCACTGTCTCTTCCATCATTTTTATTTATATACCTCATTTATTGTATGTAAAAAAGAAGTGGAGATGTGAGGAAAGGAGTGACGCAGGAGTGATGCTAGAGCGCAGTGGAAGACGTCTGCACTTCTGATTCCCAAGGTTAGAGATGCAGTGCCAGACGGAGCAGAACTGAGAGTCTGCACTGATATATTTCCTATTAATGATCAGAAGTCCTCCGAAACGGATTATTAATTACTGGATACTCTTGTACATTCAGGCTAGAATAATTTTCATTTAGTGGGTTGTTACAGTCTTGAGCACTTTATTCTTTTATTTCAGCTCTAAAAGATCGATTGTGGAATAGATAGCTGTAATGCTGTGATTGTCTGTAATGCCTGTTTTAAGTATTTTAATAAAGAATTTAAAGCACACCTTTACCTGCGTTATACAGTGTCCAATTGCTGTTGGATGAACGCTGAATTATGTATGCACTCCTCTATACAGGAGTTTGGTTCAGGTTGAGGTCAAAACAACGACTTTTTAGGCCTTTTTTTTTCTATTCTGACTACGCAGGTAAGGGTTAAGGGCCTTTATTAGGGTCCGTTGGTGGTGCTGGAAATTAAACGGATGATCTTCCGTATCTAATATTTGTAATTAGTAGTTTATGGCTTTAACCGGTTCAGTCTGGCAGTGATTAGCTGGCTTAATAACCCCCAGAGTGTGAACTTTGTTCTCTGACTAAAACATGAGTGGTTAAAAGCAGAAGCATGCAGTGAGTGATTGACGAGCTGCTGACAGGATTGAGCCTCTGCCTTGAATCCAGGACCCTGTTACACATCCAGCATGACTCTTAAACCATCCCGTTGGTAGCCTATTGACCAGAAGCTGCCATTTGTTTAGATAAACCCTACCATGTCAAATTTTATTCTTCTTGGCTTCACATGATGGCACCCGCCAATTATCGTCCGATTCATGCTTACTGACGCACTTTGTAATCAGCTTCAACAATTATACCATCAGAAATATGCGCCAATTGCTCGTTTCGTGTGTATTTTGGACCGAGCAGCCCAGCCAAAAACAATACCAGTCAAAATAAAGGAAGGGTTACGCGAACTTGCGATCATTTGCACCGCCTTTGAAGTGTCCAGTCCTGAAATTACAGTGCTGCCATAATGAAGTATTACCATGCAATTACCTAGCAGTTTAGCGCACAAAGCTCCAGAGCAGCGAAAGTGCAATGGGGTGTTGGGAGCAGAGGGCAGGCTCTGAAACCCGAGCGGTAGCGTGCCGCTTTTCTTCTAGAGATGAGTGCAGGGTGTGTGTGTGTGTGTGTGACAGAGAGAGGGGGTGTGAGTGTGTGTGTGTGTTTATGGTGACTCCCCACACTATATGAAGGTTGCTTGGTGGCCAATGTCTTTTTTATGAGATGAACCAGGTACAAGCATTCTGTCCTTCATGACATCACTCTGTGACATCACATCCTGTTTTTGGTCCAATTCTATACCTAATATGCATTGTTATATCAGTCGAACCTCAGAGGTTTTTTTTTTTTGCTGTCTCAGTCTGCATTCATGCTCTATTACCTGCTGATTGTTTTTGGTTTTGTTTTAGGGATGTTATTTTTCCAGATGTTAACTTTTGGAAACAAAACAACAACTACATTTACACAAATGTTGCACAATGGGTCAATTCTTAATAATGTGCGTCACCTAACTGATCGATTTGCTTTGGGAGAGTTTACTGAGCGCCCTTTTTTGTCTTCTATATATTTTGTTTAACTTGGCGCAGATGTTCAAGCAGGGAACATTTCAACCTAATTGTTGAAATATTATCATTCTTGATTTTATTTAGTTCTCGGAATACAAATTTTTTATCTAAACATCATCATGACGGGTATTCGGCGGTGCGGTGGCAAAATGGTTAGCCCGGTCGCCTTACAACAAGAAGGTCCTGGGTTCGAATCCCAGGCTTGGGGTCTTTCTG
>JAOTQW010000039.1:7000068-7012795 GCA_026260075.1 Sisor rabdophorus | reverse complement strand
TTTTTTTTTACTTCCTGTGTTTTCTCTTACATCCTACTTTTTCACTTTTAGCCAGCTGGTCAGCTGGCCTGGGCCAGATCCAGCAGCTCCTCCAACATCTCACATGCTTTTCATGCACAATATCACGCGTTGTAATGCCTTGACCTCTGCATTCATGTTTTACGAGCAACTCATTAACTACTTGAGCCCTGCTGCTTAAATTTATGGGAGCAGAGCAAGACGGAACATGCTTTCAGTAAATTAAGTTGTCCAGGTTCAGAAACCCATCAACGTGGCGTGAGACAGATGAGAACGTGTTCCTGTGTTCTCGGGTGTGAAACTAAATTGAGCCACACACCATGCAACTCATAAATTGTTATGGTGCTCGGCTGTGCATATGTACACAGTTTTAAGAAAGGGCTTATGAAGTGATTATAAATGGAAGATAATGAAGGATGGGTTACGGTCAATGTGTGTGTGTAGAGTCGCACGGAATCCTTGTCAGTGTAGGAGTTGGTAAATCAGGGGTGTTCAACTGCACCTGCCTCTAGTGCCCAAGTAAGAAGATAAAAATGTGAGGCACTCTGTATACCATCTACTTTCCACCTCTGTGCGCTTTTAGTTTTCAGTTCATCCTGGTTTCTTTCATACTATCCTGACCTACAATTAACTGACCAATCTTTCTTGCCGCTTGATTCTGTGCAGTATGAGTAGCTGCTATGTACTGAGATGTTCTGTTACTTCAAAGGCATCTCTGAACTATCTCAGGCACACCTCCCCCGCACTCCTTTCCTGGTGTGCATGCCGAAAGCTGTGGAATACTACCGGTTCAAACGGTCAAGTTCAGCGCCTGGAGATGCCTGAGATACACTAGTCTCCGTCTGCAGCAGGAGGAGAGAGACGGCCACCGGAATTCGCTGACTGGAGGAAGGCCAGCTAATGGCTTTCACAGTGCCTGGGTGCTCAAATAGCATGTCTTCTCCATTAGCACGTTTTGTCCTGACGCACTAAAGCTATGTCATATTCTTTTCTCTTTTACTGGGCTTTTGGTATCACTTTCAGCCAAGTTGGCTTCTGAGTGGCTTTTGAACGACCCCTCCTGTTTTTAAACTGCCTTTGACTTGACACTAGAATCCCACGTGACCTGTATGTGTGTGTGCACTGCACTGTGAGTGATATTACATTGAGATGAACCCCAGGGGCAGTCAGTGACTTTGATCAGAACTTTGTCAACTTTATGAGAGTGTTGAGAGGAATACGCCAGGACCAGCAACACAGGATTCCACATTTAAACAGGCTCGAGGATGTGTGCAGGCTTTTCGCTTATGCGACATAGAAGAACTAAAAATTTATTTTCCTTTTTTTTTTTTTTTTCTAACAAGAAAACATTTATTAGTGAATAAGTGTTTTCTTTAAGTGTCTGTGCAAATACCGCCACCAGTGGTCAGGGGAGAATCCTACTTATAAAATATTATGATGTCAAAACTATTCAACATAATTAAACTATAATTAATTTATCCGAAAAATTGTTAAACAAAAACACTGCTACCGACACAGACAGAATAAACAATCAATAATTGACTGCATTTTACTTAACTAAGGGGAAAAAAATCATTTTCATCAAGAAATCATTTTATATCTATATCATTTTATTCAAATACCGTTATGAATTGGTTAATGAAATGTCAACGTTGTTAATCGACTTCATTAAGTAGTTAGAGAAACTTCTTCAGTCACAAGTATTTGTTCATTAGGCCCCAAAACTGTATAATTAAGGCTTTTTAGGCATAAGCATTTGTGCCAGATGTGGTTGTGTCTTTAAACACAGTCTGTCTCGTTTAAAGTAAACACAAACTGACTGTTTCCACCTGGTTTTGTGTGAAGACAGTTAATCCTTGGGGAAGAACGAATGTGAAAAAAAGTTTTTCATTAGACCTTTCACATGTAGTGGTAGTTTTGTTTACACACACACACTCTGTCGTTTGAAAAGGTTTTTCAACGGCAAACAAAACGATACACAAATCTTTGTGGAATTAACTGCGCACTCCCTTAATTGGATTTTAAAGGGTACCACACAGAGAAAGAAAGAGTCTGAGACATGCCATTAACAAAAAGATTTCAGTGGAAAAGATTGGGGCCTTTTGGGGTTTAAAGATTTCAATTGGTACTTTTTAGTATTCAAGAATGTATTTAAAATATTAAAAGAATTATATTATACATTTTTTAATAATAAATGATAAATACATCAACTAGAAAAGAACTGATTCTTCACAAGACTCAGAGGATCGGGGTTTAAGCACCACATGACTTGTTTATGAGAAGAAAAAAAAAGAGCTGTTTATAAAAAAAAATTTTTACTTGTCGAAAGTAGTTCAATCCTGAAATACTAAAGATGTTATAAAACAGAAAAATGAAAAAAAAATTCTTTTTTTACTTCAGTCGAGCAAATCAATCTAAAAACTTTATTTGTAAAGTTTGGGTTTAACCTTTGACCTTAAGCTTCAAAAATGAAGTATTTACTTATTGTCAAACTTAGCAATGCCTATAGCTGGGCAACATTTACTTCATGAATGGGAAAATTGACAGATTTCTTTCCCCCCTGTCTATAATCAAAAGTTGCACAACGTAAAGTATGCCCTTAACAGGAGTGTGTGAATGTTATCACATGATCAGTGCTGAAAATGCCGCATCACTCCACAAGCTTATATTTGTTTCTTCCTCTTCTCAAAGAATGTAAACTGTGGGGTTCTTGTTTCGTATACATTGAGATTTGTGGGCTTATTTATTTGGGAATGGGTTGGAGCGAAATTCGTTACACTAGTAAAGTGTGGATAGGAAAAACGGTATGTGTGTGTGTGTGTGTGTAAGAGTGAGAGAGAGACAGAGATTTTGTCTGCTTATTCGGGTACAGGTCCATGTGTTCCTGCTTGCTTGTGTGTTTCTGGGAGCTGGGCCCAGTCCCCAGCGAGAGACTGTGATGTGTGTGCGGAAGTGTGAGGGATAAAAGGAGACGAGTAGGGGTCCACACACACACACACACACACAGAGTCACAAACGCATGCATACCAACCCCTCGCCAAGCCAGTGTCCAGACAGCATGTGTGTCTGCCCCCTTCCCTACAGCTCGGAGCCTTGACCTTCTCACCTCTCAACTTTACTTGAACTTCAGAGGAGAGGTTGCAGCAATGACGTGTGCCACAGAGACACTTTGTGAAAGATCGGTTGTCTGTTCTATGAAAAACAGAAGTTTTATAAAATAGAAGTAGCAAAGACATGTCTGTTACTTATACGACTTGTACACCCTTGTGATTGAAGTTCCACCCCTAAAATCTAGGTTGTGGGATGGTCGGCTTTTTAGCTGATTCTTTTTCATCTGGTAAAATGTTGTATTTAAATTTACTTTGTGCATAGAAAAAAAAAATGAAATTTAATCATCTCAGTCCAACAGACATTTCTGTTCTATTTAATCACACTGTGTGGTTAGCCAGTCGCCTGTTTTTTGTTTTGATTTCTTACTATTCTGTTGCGTTTAGATGTGTTGTATGTGAGTGTGTAAGAGAGAGAGAGAGAGAGAGAGAGAGAGAGAGAGCGGTTGCTTAGTCGAGCGTAAATGTTATGAGGTGGCAGTCTGAGTGCATTATTTCTGAATTGTGCGACTGTTAGGCGCTGGAGACCTTTTGTTACTCTCCCACCATTAATAGACTGGATCTGCGCTCCTGCCTTAGGCATCGCTACCAGGAAACGATGCTCTTATCATTAACTAGTCTCTTTACAGAAGAGATCAAATGTGAGTGTGTGTGTGTGTGTGTAAGTCCATTTCCAGAAAGCTGGTATGGATAGACATTTCAATTGAGAGCCGTCTATACCGTTGCATACCTGCCAACCTATTCAGCGCGTGCTCTTTACCGTTAAATTATATATAAACAGCTCTTATTTTTCCCTACTTGAAAAACTTTTGAATATCCTACAAATAATCTTGGTGCCACGTTGGCGTAGTGGGTAGCACGGTTGCCGCACAATAAGAAGGTCCTGGGTTGAAATCCCGGATTTGGGGTCGTTTGCATGTTAGGTTGATGCATGACTCCAAATTGCCCATAGGAGTAAATGTGAGTGTGTGTGTGTGGTTGTTTGTGTATGTGTGGCCCTACGATGGACTGGCGACCTGTCTGCGCTGGAATAGGTTCCAGTAGTCGCCTGTTACCCCGAATTAGGAAATAAGATGAAATAATTTTAAAAAAAGTGTGTGTATATACACATGGCTTTACAGTAACCACCGAACATTGGAAAAAATGTTACACTGATCAGCACTGTTTAAATTCACAAGTTTTTATTTTTTTTTGCCTTATAGTCGAAAATGATGAAAAATGCTGGTCATGTTAACCAGATATTGTTGTGACCAAATTGCACCTAGACTCGTGAAATATCTTGAAATTCGCTGATCAGGTCATTCGAATATATATTTTGCATTTCAGTTATAGTCAAAATGGGTGGAAATGTGGTATTATTTGCATAGCTATGCAGTTCCAAATGACTAAAATCTTCTTTTCTTTACAAAGCCACGGCTAACTTCTCACCAAGATACAAACGTATAATACTGGTCTCCTCCCATCTTTCCATGTTTCGGTGTGTTTGTAAGTGTCCAATATGTTGTTGTTTGTCCAATTGCTGGTGTATATATTTTTTTTCACAGTACTGGCCGTGCGCTTCCTACAATTGGGGCAATGTTGTCTGGGAAAGGTGTCTGGGTGGATTCGGATCAGTAGCCTTTGCTAAGCTCTGGACAGCAGTGGAATTGGGTTGGGTGATAGCGAAGAATTCAACACAGCAGATTATTCTTCTGAGTAATATTGTCAGGAAAAGTTCCCGAGCGAAATGTGAGCTGCAGTGGGGAACTTCAAACACAGCAGCTGTTGAGCGTGGCAGGTCAGCCGGCGGTCACGAGCTGGCGCGAATGCTTCAGTCTCATCAGCACACTTTCACCCATGCATAACCTTCTGTGCCCATGTATTTATCATTTTTCCTTTCATCAAGGTTAGGAATGAACCCCTTTTTTTTTTTTTTTTTTTTTTTTTTTTTTTTTAGACGTGAGGAGCTGGTGCAAAGAAACGGGGTGATAAAGACGTCAAAGGGGGCAGGCCGAGAGGTGGCGAAAGGTGGGCAGCACTTGTTTTGGCATGTGGCTCTGAGAATGAGCCATGTGTTGGAAAAGAGCTGAATCTATGTGTCAGCATATGAAGGGGTAGTTCTGAGTTCATGAGTCGATGTCTGCCATGACCGAGGGGCCACCTGTAAGACCCTGTGTGTGTGGGCCAACCATGCTCTTTGCCAGCAAAGTAAAAGCTCCCACATTTAACTGATGATCAATTATGAGTAACAGGGCATGATGGTCACTTATTTAGAAGGCACCAGCAAACCCAGGCTGTGTGTGAAGATATAGAAGAACTAATCAGATGGACTTAGCTTTCTTAAATTGCTTTTTAAGCTATTAGCACAGTGCAGTGCAAAAGTGTGTGACACAGACAGAGATTATGACCTCTTCAGTTAAAATCTCAGCATCTTCTCGCCTGGTTATCCCCTCCTGTGCATTCGCTACGCTGAATGTCATTCATAGCTGTAGGCAGCTAGTCCTCACCACTCTTTTTAGCCACTTAAAATTACTTTCTTAATGGTTTGTCTTTTTGGTGTAAGTCTGTATAACGTGCAAAAAGGTGACAAGAAAAAACAAAAACTAAATATGAAAACAGCTGGTGAAGCAGCTATTGCTTGTCCTTCAAAGCTAGTCTGTGCAAAACATTACCAAAGCCTGGGGAAGCATCGAAACATCCAAAGGGGAAATTTTTTTTTTCTGTCTGCCTGGAATTCTTTTTTTTTTTTTTTTTTTTAATCCAGAGATTCGGACTGTCCTCTCCTTATCCGTTCACCATCTGTCATTTTTTCATTCCCTTTTCTTGGTAAATCCCTTTATTGGTAAAAGCTAGTGTGAGAGTAACAACACACCGAAAGATGTGTAGCATCACCTATAAAATGTTGTAGATTTACGTTTCTTTGACAACTTCACAGTTGTCAACTTGTACAACTGAGCATTTGCATGCTAGGGGCTCTCCCCAGGAGTGGCAGTCTGGTGGTACTCAGACCCATGATCTGAAGAAAATACTTCATTGTGTAAAATGTTACGATTTTTCGATCATCTAATTAGATTGATTGCTAATTTTGATCATTTTTTGCCACTGTTTTCTTCAAAGCTGGTAGATTTTTCGGCTAGTCTATGAGCTTCATGTTTTATATATTCAACTGGAGGGAAGGGAAAATGTTACATATTCTTGCAATAAGGGGCTCTAGCATGTAATGAAAGTATTTGATGTATTGGGTCCAGATAATGTGCTTTCCCTTTCCCCTTAACAAACAGCCAGCTTGTTATTACCTTGCCTTACAATTAAAGCTCACCTATTTAAGCTTTCACAGAAGGAAAGAATTAGTGTGACAAATCCCGGGGTCACAGTGCAGTAGCCAGTAAAAAGCGTTGTTTCTCACAGGCTCCAGAAAGACTGGCAGATTTGGGCTTTTTTTTTTTACCCCTGCATAATTGGATTCACAGCCTCAGTCTCATCTTTCCTCCCAAATTAATATCCTCATCCAAATCTTTAGTTGGATAGAATGCAACATTTAGCTTTGTGGTATGATGGATTTGAACTGACTGCCTTAATAAATATATAATATTGTACTTGCGCCCCTTTGGTCATCTGGTTTTAGGTCGGTATGTGCACAAATCCGTGTGTGGCGGCAGGGTGCTGTCCATTTGAAAAGCCCACATATCAGGCCTGAGTGTGTTTTGGCAGTTCATCAGTTCTGGACACTGATGACTCCTCTGGCATGATCAGACAACTCTTCCTGTCCTTGAAGCTGCAAAGAGTCTTCCTGCTTCATCAGTGTGACCGTCTGCATCTTCATATTTACACAGTAGAATTTGGCAGCCATCCGTATGCTCTTCTGTATAGTTCTTATCTCTGATCACCATGTCATGTCAAGTCCTAGGCAGTGGCGTCCTGGACAACATTTATAAAGCAAACATATGCTCACATCACAGACATTACATTTTACAAAATGTGAAAATTATTAAGACACAACACTGAGAAAATGCTCCCAACCCAGAGGAAACAGTGTTGGTACTGATAAAAATTTGCTCTGGTCACATGACCATAAAATATCGCTGTAAGTTATCTTACCTTAAAATGTGTATATATTTTTTTTAAATGCATGGCGGCACTGTGGCTTAGTGATTAGCACTGTTGCCTCACAGCAAAAAAGATCCCAGGTTTGATTCCTTCAAGGGGAAGGAAGCCTTATGTAGAGAGTTTGTAAAATGTAAATGTAAAACTTCTTTTCTAAACTGCACATAAGTGTGTGTGTGGCCCTGTGATGAACTGGTGAACTTCAGGAGTGTACCCTTCCTGCCTTTCGCTCTTAGAGAGCTGGGATAGGCTTCAGCAATTAGGGAATAAGCAGACTAGAAGATAAATGAATGAAGAATAAGCCTACATTTTGATATTTTGTTTTAATTACATTTACAGTCTCTTTTCGTCCAACAGTAAAGCATCCGGATTCTCACAGACCATCATTCACTATCGGTCGGGAGCGTTGTGTGTTGTGTGGGGGTTGTCAATTTGTTTGCTTATTAATTCAGTCATGTTGTGACTTAATTATTACTATTTACTGTGACCATGACTTACCATTTGCATTTACTCTACATGTCTCTCCTTCATCCTTGGAAAGGAAAAACTCCTTCATCCTTCTTTATCTCTTCTGTGCATCAAATCTGATGATAGAGCTGTCCTCCTCTTCCTCTAAGTTAGTGGATGTGTGGACCACCTAACTAGCTCCGTTGTCCAGCTCCATTTTCGTAGATTTATTTAGAGAGGATTAACCTGGCAGCCTCTGTAAAACAGACATCCTTTAAAGACCGCCAAGGCTATGTTTCTCCTCTTAAAACCAAGGCCCTGGACTGGCGTGTCGGAACACAGGAGTCAAACACTGATAGCCACAGCCATTAGACACAGCCTCATAAAGAAGCCTTGGTTTTAGAGCACTCTGAAGATAATTGTGCAATTGGCAAGGAAGATTGTGGAGTGCTTTGATCAGGCAGCAGCAATGCAACTCCTCACGATATCATAGCACACTTTCCAGTACAGGTGGATAGACGCGCACACACACAACACCTTGATTTTGGCTCTAAAGTGGGCGTCCTTATCCATGTTATGAGCTTATGGTAGGGCGAAAAGGGTTAAAAAGCCTTATTAGGGCCAGCAACAATAAAATAGTTTCTTTCATCTGCAGCTTTCAGATGATTCATATTACTAAACAAATATAAAACATTGTTTAGAGTATACATTAATAACGGGTACCGAATGCCCTAAATTACAGAGTTAGAAGTATTAAACTTTGAAAAAGTACAAAAGAAAGGTTGGTCAGTGGTAAAACGAGCAGTAGAAAAATTTGTGGGACTATATATATTAGTCTTGCCAGACCTGTAAGGACAGTACATAAATAAACATGAAATGTTCTTGGTGTATTACTGCCAGTCCAGAAAGCAAAACTCACTTGCAGAAAATCCACCCCTCCCTTTTTCTCATGTCAGATGGTTCATAGAGAGCAGTCCAACCTCTGGGATGCTGGAATGGCAAGTTTGGTAGTTCTCTCGCCTCCCTGGCTTTTCACATAACCCAGGCCCCAGAGGGGAGGAAAGGATGCATGCAGCGCTGGGTGCAGAGATCACAGAAAATGTCCAAAATAGCACAGGGTATATAATAACGGTATGGGAACCAAATTCGAGTCCTGGCCCTTCGTCCTGCCACTTTTAGCCTTGTTGTATTGGGGT
Source organism: Sisor rabdophorus (assembly GCA_026260075.1). Classification (NCBI taxonomy): domain Eukaryota; kingdom Metazoa; phylum Chordata; class Actinopteri; order Siluriformes; family Sisoridae; genus Sisor; species Sisor rabdophorus. The sequence continues at coordinate 7,003,944 of JAOTQW010000039.1, read as the reverse complement.
CAGGTCATGCCATTGCTCACAATGAGGGATGAACGTCACCCTGAATAAATAGCACCCGGTCTTCTCATACTGCTCAACACTATCCACTGCTGCTCTTATGACCTTAGTAAAGGGTGACAACTAAAAGGCAAGTAATTAGAACATTTGGGTTGCTAGCATTGTAAAGCCACTCAGATGTAGAGCCACTCGGGTAAAAAAAACAAAAACAATCGATACATCACGATTCCTGAGTCGATTCTTATACGTTCAGAATCAAACCTCATCCTAACAGAATTAACAGTTTATTCTGTTATATAAGCACTGACCGATGCACCTCTGTTGGCAAACGTGCTCAATTTAAACCATAATGGTCATGAAATTAACATCAAATTTAAATTCAACTGTGTGGCAACACTTTGCAACGCTTAAAAAAAAAAGGTAAAGTTAATTTCTCGGTTAGTGGTGGTTTTATTGCCCAGGGTTTCATACACGGTTACAGGTGCTTAAGCTGTCCTTACAGTGTCATGTTTGTTTTAATATCTGATGTTTCCATGTTGCATCTAGAGCTCCAGTTCATCCTGAACAGCTTTATGAATAAAATAACATATAGAAAACCGGATATTCCTTTTTAAGATGGATGATCTTGTCCTACAGAACTTCCAACTATAAAGAAAAAGCATGGAAACTCCAATTTTTCTTAACATGTAATAATGCAGAAGAATTTAAAGAGATAAAAAATCAAATCGGATTGTAAAGTACCTAAAAGTTCCCATCCCTAATGCTCACATTTTTTTTTCCAAATAAAAATGTCTAAAAATGAGTATGAGCTTAGTTTTTCACCATCAGGTCAGACACGCACCTTCCTCAATAGTCTCCCACTCCACAAATAGGCTAAGCTGCCTCTACCATTAATGCAGCCATTATTTATGAAATAAAACATTCGTGACACCTTGATTAGTCACTGAGGCAGTGTACTGGAATTGTCTTCGCTACTCTTTTCACATGAACATCCTTTGCTGCCACTATATTCAGTGCTTGTCCCAATTCTCAGTGTCACTGTGTGACGTTATATTCACACATTACACACGTGCCCATCATCAAACACGTTAACAAAAGCCTCTAGACATGGTGCCTCATTAAATTAATTTGGCAAGATGGGTGATGCCTCAAGCATGCAGGGGGTTTTCGGCCTTTTTTAACAAATAAGGAAAAAAATATTTGATCCTCTACTAAATTGGTCCACTGACAAAGAAACAATCAGCCTAAAATGCTTCACAGTAGCTTTATTTCAACAATGCGAGACGCAATAACAACAAAACATCCAGAAAACCCAGTTCAAGGAAGTTTTAAATTGATGTGCATCTTCATGAATGTAATGGGTATTTTATCCCCTGTCAATCAGCAAGATTTCTGTCTCCTAGGTGTCTTTTATACAGGTAATGAACTGAGATTAGGAGCACTCCTTTAAAGGGATTGCTCCTAATACCAGCTTGTTAACTGTATTAAAGACACCTGTCGACGTAAGCCATCAAGCTGTCCAAGAATGTCAAGGACAAGATTGTATACCTACACAAGGTTGGAATGGACTGCAAGATCTAACCTTGTGGAGGTTTGATATCATGAGAACAATGAGGATATCATGAGAACAATTAGCCCAGAATTACACCAGTTGATCATTTTACAATTAGTAAAACACTACACAGTGAAGGGACTGAAACCCTGCAGGTCCCGCAATGTCCCCCTGCTCAAGCCATCACAAGTACAGTCCTGTCTGAAGTTAGCCAATGAAAATCTGAATGATACAAGGAAAAAATGGCTGAAATTGTTGTGGATGATTAGATTCAACTCAACTCACCATGTTTGGAGAAGGAGGAATGTAGCCTGTGACCCCAACAATACCATCCCCACTGACAAACATGAATGTGGAGGTGAACAGATTATACATTGGGACTGTTTTGCTGTTCGGAGGACAGGACAAATTGACTATATCAAAGGGACGATGGATAGGACCATATACCATCATATTTTGAGAGAAAACCTTCAAAAAATGGACCATGGATATACAAGAAAGGAGTGGCTACCATTAAAAGTGTAGTGGCTGATAATTTGTTTAACCTGCCATTCAAGTAATCTAACTAGCTCTTCAAGTGGTGTTTTTTCCGTTAAATTCATATATAGTGCTTCTAATAGACACAGACTATAATTTTTTTTTATTTGCTATTAGTGCCATTACTGTATGATGTGATGGGAAAGAAAGACTGCCAGGCTACCATCCCTTGGGGTTCTTGGACACAGTTACACTTAGAAGGGGCCGGATATCTTCCTGCCATAGGGGTCAGGCTCTACAACTTCCCACCGACCCAGCAGGGCCGTGCACAGCAGCAGCAGGTTAAAAATAGGCTTTTGGCCGAAATTGAACTTTCCCTGCTTTCACTGTCCCAAAAATCTGGCGCTGCCCTGAGAACAAGAAAGTACGACAAAGTAGGCGATTTTCACACAGTAACTTTTTCCTGCCGGAAAAAACTATCCATTTCTCCACCGCTACAAATTAAGAGCTCAGCATTGAACTCTGTCTGAACTTTCCTGCCCACTCGCCGACTTGTGCTTTATTTTGTCGGCAATTTCATTTTAAAAAGCTGAATCACACGGCGATCCCCTACTGAAAACAATTAAAACGCAGCAGGAGTCACCTGCAGGAGAGTTCTTCCCTTTTGTCTGATCAGACAACCAGATGCAAGAAAAGACAACCTGAGGGTTATAACAATGTTTATCCTCATTCTCTGATCACGCTACCCTCCATTAGTCATACACAATGGGTAACAGGTAACGGTGGGGGGGGGGTGCTTTATACTGACACTGTGAGACCTTATAACAACTTCTCCCCAAAAGTAAAAAAAAAAGTTTATGATGGAGTTCCAAGCCGTTAATCCAAACATGTGCAGGCACTAATGCACAGACATGCTCACAAATAAAGTGAGTGCTTGGCCACAAGTGCAGAGGATTGGCGTAAGTGCTATTGACTCGGGGCGGCTCGAGCTGCTACCGGGCTTCCAGTAAAAAGGTGTGTGGAGGATCGATGGGTGTGAGGCCTGCCTGCATGTATGTGTTTAGACGGGCCCAAGGAGCTAATGGCTGCCAAGTCTTGGACACACAAGCCTAATGGAGATTGATGGCTCCAGACCTTGTTAGAGCAAACCCAATGGGCTAGTGTTAATGTAAAAACTGCCTGTGTAAAGATGCAGTGCTTCCAAGACACATCTGGGCAGTGATAGCATGGCAGCCAATGGCAAGTGTATCGTATGTTTGTATTAATGAGTCTTGATTTATTGACTAGCTTACGCTAAAGCTATGAAGTACTTGTGTAGCTTACTCTAATCAATGTTGACTGATATAGTATAGACAAGGTATTTAGATGTATTTTGTTCTTCTTCAGTGTAACAATCTTGAATTGTATTCATGCCAGAAGAGGCTAAGAATGCTGGACGACAGAGCATGTGAATGACGCTGACTGTATAAAGATGTCTGCATATCTTCTGATGAATGGTGAGGAATGAGCCATGCCATATCAACAAGTGTCAAAGCCAGCAGAAAACCAAGCAAGATAGCACAACCTTCTCACATTCATCAAGCTACATTTCACAGACTCTTTAAGAAGGATGGTCGGAGTCGTCTGTCAGAGGCCAATTTGTGTCTCCTCTGCATTCTGTCGTGTGGGAATGATGATTATAAACGTGGTAGGAATGTGTGTAAAAAAGATATCTTTGGTTTCCTTCCTCCTTTCTCCAGTTGTCCACTATGATATACATAAATAGAGGTTTGGTTGTTCTTAAAGTGTGTTATGTTTGTGGTTGAGTTTTTTCACTACATACTGTGCCGCTGTCATCTGTGCATAATTAT
>JAOTQW010000039.1:6989568-7000036 GCA_026260075.1 Sisor rabdophorus | reverse complement strand
TATATATTCCACACTCACTGTTTGCATGTGTGTGTTTGCATGAGTGTATGGTTTGGTTAGGGATGCAGTAGTGGTTTCCCTGGTGCAGTGCTGGAGGGCAAAGGGAATAGTGTGTGGGTGTGTGTGAAGCTGATCTGAGCAATGTGTCCTGGGCTGGTGCTTGGCTGTGGGGAGGACGCCAGGCTGTCTCCAGGCTTGGAGGCCCTCCCCTAAAGAGGAAGAACGCTCCATAAATCAGACCAGATTAGAGGGGCCGCTGGGCCGTGCTCTGCATGCTGCGCTGCTTAATGTCAGAGCCCAACCAATGGCTTGAACATCTCTCGCTTGCTCTCTCTCTCTCTCACACACACACACACACACACACACACACCCTCTGACTTTCCTTGCTTCCTCTGTTTCACGCTCTTCATCTCGTTTGGTCTGTTTTAAGGGTTCCTTACCATGCCTGTCTCCTGTTTTTTACTGAATCGCATACAAGAGAAACAAGAAGAAAAAGGTTTGAAAATGAGAGGAGAAAAAAACTGAAAGAGACATGGACGAGATTTACAAAGTAGCTGTATTGTTACATAGCTGAGACAAATCAGAGCCCACAAAGAGACAGACTGCAGTTCTGTCCACGCTCATACTGCCTGAACAAAGGAGTCTACATGTCATTGCTGCTCTCGTGGAAAAAAACATTGTCACAACTAGGGCTGTGTAAAAAATATATATATATATATAATTTTTTTTTTTTCCCAGGCATGGGGTCTTTCCGTGTGAAATTTGCATGTTCTTTCTGCGCTCGTATCGGTTCGCTCCGGGTACTCTTGTTTACTTCCGTAGTCCAAAAACAGGAACGTTAGGTTCACTGGTGAATCTTAATTGTCCATTGGAGTGCGAGTATGTGTGGTTCTTCGTCCATGTGTGGCCCTGCAATGGACTGGCGACCTGTCCAGGATGTACCCCTGCCTTTCGCCCCATGTGTGATGGGATAGGCTCCAGCAGACCCAGTGACCCAAGTTAGAGAATAAGCAGGTATAAAAGATAAATGATTGAACAAAAACTTTACAGTGTGGGGTATAGTGGGGAGCGCACGGAAATATAATGGAAATCCTCTGAAATGATTGAATACACTTTTTACTGCATAATGTACGTTTCTCTTCACTATATAAAGGTGTATATTTTATTTATAAAGCATTTAACACGACTCATGAGAAGACAAAATGTCCTTCTTCATGTTGGGTCATGAGGATCACTGCTCCACATAATTTTCCAGCAATCTAAAGCATTTGACATAAAGTAATGGTTTTCATGTTGTTCTTTCTTATTTTAGGTACAAAAACCAGATGGTATTATAGTGCTGGCGTTTTTGCTCCATATTTTAGTGGTAATTATATTTTGACAACTTTTTTTTTTTCTTCACAATCCAATTATAGTTTCCAATCTTGTCATAATTATAGCTCGTTCTGTAATAAAAAGTGCTTTACATCCTTGAGAGAAAACCAGAGGAAATGTGAATATGAATTCAGGCCAAGGCAAGCACTACGAGCGGTAACCTCATGTCTCTGCTGTCAGATACTTGTTGGCCTTTATACACAGCCAAAACCTTTTTTTTTTTTTGCAGTCAGCCTGTTGTGCAGAGTAAAAGCTTCGGTCTCTCTCCCTTGCTTTTCTCCTTGACTGCTTGAGACGTTGCGGATTGTGGTGTAGTTATCACTACAATACATAACACACTCATGAAGGGCCATGGGAACAGCACATAGAGAAAAGTCACAAAGATGAGAATCGTTAAAACGTTCAGTCGTAACACCCTCCCACTTTTTATTCGGTCACAGGGAAAGTATCGATCCTCAGCTTCCCAAAGTTATTTATAATTGTAGATAAACAAGAAATGCACATATGCCTGGGAGATGAGTGAACTGGGGGAGCTTTGGTGGGCTGTTTCTATTAGATTTTTTTTTTAGTCTTCAGGGAAGATTTGAAGGGGGGGGTATTTTCATTACTACATTATAATGAACGAATAAGCGACACTCAAGTGCATAACGTGGGAATGGGAATGTAGCATCATGAACGTATCACATCCTATTCTTATCCCAGTCTGTGTGACAGCTCTGACCAGGGCTGCCCTTAAACACACTGAGCTGTCTGAGGAGAACAGAAACTTCCGTTGTCCGTATACACACACCAAGGCCAGGCCATTCCCAAAACTTACAGCCTTTATGGGAACAGTTAAATATAGCTTTTTGACAGCCAAAAAATACACAATAATCATCGTTGCTGAACAACAATTTGTCTCATTTTTAAATGTTCTGGCTGATCTGTGGAATCTCCTCGTGATTGAAGTTAAAGAGGGAAACACCCACATCATTATCGGTTTATATCTTGAAATTTTATACCAGAGTTGATTAGCCAGATACCTGAATGATTCTTTTACCTCAAACAGGGTTATTCACATTCTCTTGACTTTCCAAAACATTTTACAAACCTATTGCACGTCACTGAATCTGGAAACCTATGGCTAGAAAAGCCTGTATTTAAACACAACCTAAGCTAACCAAAGTGCTTTAAAAACACAATAATGAAAATAAAGGAATAAATAAATAAAGCACGTTCTCTGTAATGCGACTTCAGCTATTGTTAAAAGTGCTGTACAACTAAAACTGAATCCTGACAAAAACAGGATAATATTCTGAGCAGTTTTATCAGCTAAGTACTAATAGATGAGGAAAGCCTGATTTAAGGAAGAGAGGCTTTTCCACTGATTTGGTCCAGTAATAGTCAATGCGCTACGTTTTATGCGTACGTGACTCTGCAATGGTCTGGCAACCCATTCACTGCATATCCCCGGCTTATGCACTGTAAAGAGATTAGATCAGCCCTTATGACAGGAGGCGTGTGCAAAAGCTTTGTGATCTTTTGATACTCAGGGTTAACAGAAGCTCTTAGCAGCTGTCAACAGGACCTCCACCTACTGTAACGCTTCTACTTTCTCCAGCCGAGGGTTATCATTCTTTCATCAACAGTCAAAAGCTAAAAGCTTTGTTTAGAGCCCCTCATAGGGGTTGTTGGAGCTCATATAATATGACGTTTTTTGACACAAGGATCTGGTTCTATAATCACCTGTAAACTGGTTTATTAGCGTTGAATTCTATGCTAGATGGGCTAAAATCATCAACATGTGTAGAATTACAACAATTAGCTGATGATTTGTGTGGGAGAGAGGCCCAGGGTTTTAGACCACCCAACAGCTACCACAATGTGACAGCTTTGGACCTCTTGGCCAAGTTAGGTTTTAGTAGCACAGGCTTTTATATATATTCTACATGCCTGTGCATCTGTGGCTTTAACGCTTTTCGATTTTCACCAGTGCCAAAAAGACAGTTACTGTTCTCTGCTTTGGATGGCTGATGTCAGAAGGCCTCTGGATTTACTAAACACCTAACATAAAACAGGCGAAACCTGTGAGCAGTCTCCTGTTAAGTGGAAAGGAGAACCAAAAATACTGGAACTCCCTCCCGTTGTGCATGGAGGGAGTCCCAGCCAGACGACTTCCTCTATCTGACTCGTATATCCGACACGTCGTTAGTTGGCACTGATTCTTAATCCTGTAGCCCCCTTGTGGGTGCATACACTTTGCTGCTGCTGTTTCTTTGCCTACTGCCCATTTTCCATTCGGATTTCGTATTAGAGGGAATTCTATCAAGAACACTCGGCTCACTATTCATTTCTTAGCTGCCAATTTTCTCTTCACTATACAGCCAAACAAGTATCGTTACACCATATAACAGATTAAAATCAGACTAAATGGAGAAGCTGGGTTTGAGTTGTCACCCCTATTTCGCTATTAAATAAACGGACACAGAAGTTATTCTGAGAGTTGTTCTTTTGTCATTTTCCAGACACTTCGAAGTATTCTGTTGGAGTTCAAATTTATTTCTACTAAAAAAAAGGAACATGACACAAATAACGAGTAAAGACAATTCGTTCTTTGTTTTATATTGGCCAAGTCGGAGATTTGGAATGTGCCATAAAGACTCTTGCAAAGTCTGACATCGATAAACTATATACAGTAAATAAGTCATACAATTCTATATGCAACATAAAGAATCATTAGTGTGTATATTTTTTGGCAGCTTCTTCAGCAGTACTGAAACTGAGAGACCATCCGTCATCTCAGATCACTGATCAGGATGTTGAGGTCTTCTACCTTCTCTTTCATAACAATTTTTTTTCCCATTCAGCACACTTGTGCTCCCTAAAATTGCAAGCAACTATTTGGCTTTGAAGTCTGCCATGAGAAATCTGTGGTATTTGTGGCGTTTGGGTTCAAATGGGCTTTTGTCACCGCCCCTTGTGTCTTCTAGTGTATAAATGTCTACATTTACTGAATAAGCAACGTGGTATGTTATATTCATATAAATATCTAAATTTATCATGCACATTCATCTTTTAAATTTGTGTTTCTTTAATAGCTCCTTTATCTGTTCAGTTACTTCATATAAAAATCCTTTGAAAAATGTCAAAGGAGTGTATCCTATGGCCCAAATAACGTTTTATCTCCTAGAGTTATCGTTTTTCACTTAATGACCACCATTACGGCCTCAGTGCAGCAGGAGTGGCATTGGGAGTTAGAGCTTTTCCTTCCCTCCTCCTTTCTTTCGTTTGTTTCTTTCGTTATTCTCTCTCCAAGGTGTAATGCAATCTAACCATGGGAAAAGACCTGGCATGGCTGAAGCTTTAATGTGTGTAAGGCTCCTGTGTTGCGAGTGGCGTCAGTAGGGCACGACTACAGTGAGCGAGGGCCAGGGGGAGTCAGGGGGAACATGTCTGCTTCTTGTCACTCAGGGCCTGTCATGTTCAGGAAGCAACCCAGAATGGCACGGGGCGCCAGTGACACCGTACGTGCAATGCGCTGAACAAGACAGGATTAAAGATTGAAGAGAGGAGAATAATAGAGAGAGAGAATGTGGAAAGCAAACTGGAAAAAAAGGGTAAAATGACGAAGAGTAACAGGGAACAGGGAGGAGGTGGATTTGGGTCAGTAGGGGGAAAAAATGGTCAGCTGTTCTTTAAAATATTATCATATGCTGACATAGTTTTTGTTAGTTTTTTAACTTATATTTATCTCTTTTAGACAACATTGCAGTTCAGGGGCCCAAAGGTGACGATTTATTAGTGCTGGGAATTAAACCCCAATTATCAGTTAGCAGTTTAACACTACAGGCCTTAAAATAGTCTGGACACGGCACCACGGTGTAGCATCTCTTCTTCCTTTTAAAACAGTTTGAAGATGTCCGGGCATCAAGTTTATGAGTTTCTAGAGCTTTGATGTTGAAATTACTAGCAAGAATGTCAAATTTGGACTCATCTGTCTACTGAATAATTCTCCACTCCAGTCCATTTTAAATTAGTCTTGGCCCACAGGACACAACAGTGCTTCTGGACCATGTTTACATGCACATTTGTTTTGTATGTATGCACTTTAGATGATGATATTTGCAAAGTCTTTACAAATGGATATTGAGGAACAGGAAGTATTTAAGAAATTTAGAGCCTCTGCCCATCTTTACTTTTGAGAGAATCTGTCACTGTAAGACATCCTTTTATAGCCAATGTTACAGTCCTGATAGCAGTCCTCTTGCTGCACTTTCCAGCAATACCATTTTCTTTTTATAGATGTTAGACTCTACAAGATAATCTGTTTTTATATAACTCTAAAACAGTTTTTTTTCACCAGAGATGTACGTGAACATACAGTTTGGTCTTACTGAGTTGTCAAACTCATTGTCCGATTGCATACGGATTTTAAGCCTAACCTGGTGGATCAGAAAATTAATGGCCCTTTTTCACAATGTGTCAATAAATAGCAAATACCTCGATGATCCCAGCGTGCTCAGTGGGAACACTAAATCACACAATAGTACAGAAGTCTATAAGGCTGAATATAAAAAAGAAAGAAAAATCAGGGATCAGAGCTGTTCCTTGGAGTTACATCAGGCCTGGTGACAGGTGCTCAGACTGGCTATGGCTTACTGTGACCCGGCGGGTGGGGTGGAACTGCCTAGTGCTACCCACCTAATCCCTGTCCAGCTGTTGCAGTTGTCGCCCCAATCAGTGTAAAGTGTTAGAGCAGGTGGCGGCTGGTTCAGGTAGCCCTGGCACATGCCGATATCCAGATTCAAGAGGCAGTGACAGAGCGGTGCCCCTGAAAAATCCAGGCCAAATGTTTCCAGGGTTGTCAGCAACTATCCAACCACTCATCCATTATCTCATAGAAGCTCCAAGGCTAAAGCATAGCCTCTGCTTATCACACACGTATAGAGAGTGCAGGAGGTGGGGCAAAGTGCACTGATACTACTGCCACTGCAATATAAGCCAGTCTATCTCTGTCTGACCCACTGCTTACAGATTCATCAATTACAGCCGACATGGGTGTTGTATGCCTCTTGTGGGAATCTGTTGACTGGTGGGAACTAAAATGGTCCAGGATGTTTTGACTGAGAGTTTGATATGGCACGGCTTATGGTATAGACCCGCACATATGAACTAAAGCAGTTGGGATGTACAGACCGAAAATGAAGGAATCGATGAAACTGAGAGAAACAAACTAAATAATGTGGTGAAAAAAAAAAAGTCCAGCGTAACGTGTAATGTAACTATACATTTTTAAAGTAACGCAGCACGATTTTTATTAGCTTGATTATGTAGAGGAAAGTCTGAGAAAACTCTTGTATATTAAGTGTTTTTTTTTATTTACTAAAAAAATTGGTCCCTAAATTTTTCAGTGTGGTACAAAAAATTGTTCTTTTCTTTAATGAGGGACAGTTTGTAAAATTACACTGGCCAGGATGACTTCCAGCATTATTTCATGAATATTTCATATTAATTTGAAATGTATTTATTTCGCTTTTTATATTGCTAAATTGATTGCTAGGTTGATTTTGTTATTAGTTATTCATTCATTCATTCATCTTCTATACCCGCTTATTCCCGAAAGCGGGGGCTGGGATCCTATCCCAGTGCACGTAGAGCGAAAGGCAGGGGGTACACCCTGGACAAGTCTCTAGTCCATCCCAGGGCCACACACACACACACAAACCCTGCGCACGCACATTCACTCCTATGGGCAATTTAGAGTCAACATAATGCACATGTTTTTGGACTGTGGGAGGAATCCAAAGTACCCAGAAAAAACCCACACAGGCGCAGGGAGAACATGCAAACTCCGCACAGAAAGAGTCGTGCCCGGGATTCGAACCCAGGACCTTCTTGTTGTAAGGACAACTTTATGGAAAAGTATTGAATGTACCATGTTATTGATGGTGAAACTAACAAATCCAGTCTAGCTGAGGGAAATTCAGTTTGAAAGGCAATTTTTAAAAATCAAAATACAGATATTTTTTTTTTATACTTCTTTCTCACTTATTTCAATGTGTTTTTTTGTGTACCGACGTTTGCCTGGTATTTCCTGTCCGAATCTTGCTGCCTGTACTTCAACCGTATGCCTGTTCATTGTGTTGATTAAGCTATTTAAAATGCTGCAGAAGGTTGTACTTGACCTGTGGCCCAGTTTAGTTGACCTCTGGTTTAAAGTAGGGTAGAGCAGTGGCATAGTGGTTAGCAAGTTGCCTCACAGCAAGAAGTTCCCGGATTCGATTTCCGCACAAGGGGTCTTTACGTGCGTAGTCTTCATGTTCTCTCCGCACTTGCGTTGGTTTACTCCGGGGTACTCTGGTTTCCCTCCCACAGAACATAACCCATTCCCATAAACATGTACATTATGTTGATTTGTAACTCCAAATTACGAGTGAGAATGAGTGTCTGTGGTTGTTTGTCTATGTGTGGCCCAACCCTGCGATGGACTGGCAACCCTTCCAGGGTGTACCCCTGCCCTTCATCCCATGTGCACTGGGATAGTGACGCCGAGTTAGGAAATAAGCGGGTATAAAAAATGACTGACTGGATTAAAATGTCGTCATTCCTTTCCCAATCGATGGTTCAAGCGGTTTATGTGGAGTCATGATCAAATTTTTTTTTATCGTGATTCTAATTAAACAGTTGCATTAATCATTATTAACTGCAAAATCATTATTTTACATCAGTTTTGTTTATTTGGTTTCTTTCACGAAACAAAAATTATGAACCAAATATAAGGCCACTAAAGTCAACCATCCACTGCTCAATATATCCCTATGCAAGTGTTTTTTTTTACTTTACACGTGATCAAACTGTTCATATATCATGTATGTTCCGTCAAGATTTTAAGATGGTCTGGGTTAGCCATTAAACCGGGGAATCATAGCACAAAAAATGTTACACAATTAGAAGGCTACTTGGCTATCCAATACTTTGGTGTGCCTTTCAGCCCCTCTGCGTGTTCATGATAGGTTGATTTAGGTTGACTCTGTTCCATACGTATGATTCAGATACTTTGTGTGTCTGCGTGTGCTAAAGTAGTGGACATGGCAGTCCACCGGGACTTGGCACTGAAGCTCTTCATCAGTATCCAGTGTCCGGTGACACTGTCAGCTCTGCTCGGTGGGAGTGTATCAGTTTGCAAGAGGCTCTGTTAGTGGAGATTCATCTCTGGTTATTGGTCTGTACAGACAACCTTTAACAACGGTGTCTAGTGCTGGAGCGGAGGGTAGAGAGACCTGTCTCCTTCAACCCGAGAGCCCCTCAGCGCTCTTTACGCTAATAACACAGTATAATATCGGACATCTGACACCCCAGATCAAACTCCATTACATTAAGGAAACATTAGACTAGAGAGTCAACCCACTGCATGCACATGTCAAGGTGGCGGGCAGGGCTCTAGAGCTTTAGCCAGATTTGGACTGGGAAACACACACATGATAAGTAGTGTGGGTTTTTTTTCTCAGTAGTGTTAGTTCTTTGGCAGTTGCTTTTAAATACTGTTGCTGTCACTGCATGAGGATGAAAACAAATTATACCTTGAAGATGTATGCATAATTTTCCCAGCGGTTCAGTGATTAAAAAATGACCATGAGCTTTCTTTCCTGCTTTTTGATCCCGCATGACATCCTATTTTTTCAACAGTTTCTTAATAACCTGTCAAATTCCTATCACATTTTGGTCACTGTATTCACTTTGTGCATGTAAACGTTAAGATAAAGTGTCAACTTTAATGAGCTAATAAAAAAAATCCATTTTTAATAGTTTGTCGTTACCTCTTATCGGACTCAAATTTATATGTACTTGTGTAGCTTGACAAATCATTTATACTCGATTTATTGACGCTGAATCAGTGCTTTATTTCAAACAAATTGCATTTCATGTACATTTGTCTTTGTCTATACAGCACAATTTAGCCACAACAAAAATAATTGTCTGCAGAAGACTGTTTTTGATAATCCAATCAAACAGCCTTATGGGGACACTTAATCATGCTGATGAGCTCTCTTCAGTGCTACACCAGTATTTCAGCTACTTTGAAGTGCCTTAATGTGACTTCAGTCTGTTAATATTCAACAGCATGATGTGAACCAAAATGAATCTGCCCCATCCTTTCCCACTGACCTTCTTTTGGCCTCATCAAGGTTGATTTGTGTAATTAAGTACCTTCCACTTGGAGTGGCTGTTCTGAAGCAAAAGGAAAGTTAGTTTCAGGGTTGAGAAGGTAATGTTGTGGCGGTGATGAGGGGGGATTACAGTCAGAGGTAGGCTGATCTTCATTAGAGAAGGCTAGACAGGGGCTGATGCTGACTGTGGACTTTAGCAGCGTGCATGATTTAAGTGTCCGCTCAGCCTGGCCTTCATAAGGATCATGCCGGGCCTTTGATGTTTCATTATGTACGGCTCTCCAGGAACAAAAGCACACAGGCCACATCAAAAAGCCACCATGCTAAAGCGTTAGGAGAGGCCTCTGCCCTCGTGCTGCACTTTTAGCACTGGATTTCTGAAATGTAATCGTCGCGGAAGAGAAATTAGGAAATGCGACAGCAGTGGAGCCGCAACAGAAAGATTACAGCATTTTCCATCACAAAGGACTATCTGAGCATCTTTAGAGAAACAGGCTCTACAACGCACTGAGCCATAAAACCTGCACAAGTTCGAACTTGCATATAAAATCGTCCCAGTACCTGATAAAGTTCCTCCACGGCATTTAAAGTCTGTTGCCTGAATGTCTCATGACTCGTAGGTTTTTTTTTTGGTGACCTTAAAGCTTGCTTCTTAAACAAATATCCTGGTGGCTTCTGTATGGAGTAGAGGCAATTGCAATTTTTCATATCCTGATTTGATTATGCCATAAGGAGGTTAGCCTGGTTAAAATTGTTGACCACTCTAAAGCCTCTTGTACAGTTGCTTATTAACATTCCTCCACTCCTGAATAGATTAGGATGAGTTTTAGGTGGATTTGCCTAAGCAGACACATTTAAGCAAAATTGTCTTGTTGTCATGACACGGCAAAAAGATCATATTTGTGTATTTTCCCTAAATCCTACGGTTATTAACATTAGGCCAACTG
>JAOTQW010000039.1:6899194-6914451 GCA_026260075.1 Sisor rabdophorus | reverse complement strand
CCTAATGCACATGTTTTTGGACTGTGGGAGGAAACCGGAGTACCCGGAGAAAACCGACGCTGTATTTATATAGTTTCCATTTAAAATACAACCAATGCATATTTCATTGCTTAAAATCAGATAACATTGCCAGCTTTTCATGCAAGTCATATACTCACAAGATACACGAAATACAGCACCTCAAATAACCTCGGCCAAAGTATTTTGCCGGTAGGGTCTACATTCTGCAGGATAGGAGAAAATAAGTCTGGAAACCCCAGAAAAAGCCACCACAAAAATCTTTGGCTTATACATTTCATACACTTCTAGAGTCTTGTCTGGTTCCTAATGCTTCACCTGGAACCGATCACCCCTTTCATAGGTCAGGTACTTATTCTGACAAAAAAAATTTAGCTTTAAGGCACCTGTTTGACTGTACATGCAGAGGAGGTAAATCCTAAGAGTGATTACTGGGCTCATGAACTACATAAAATAATCATGTGGCATAATAAATAAATATGTGGCAACAATAAATAAATAATAATCCAAGTTGAGTCAGCAAATAAAATAATAATAATAATGTTAACATTTACTTTAACCTGCACATTTTCTTTTAGCTTTCAATTAAACCCAGAACCAAATTATTTTTTGGTAATAGACTGAAGATCCTAAATAAAACTTTGGTAATAAATTTTCTTAATTCAAATAAGACGTTTTGCATCAGAATTAAAAATAGTTCAGTAAAGCTGTAGCACACTGACGAAGCTTGTTGGCTAGAACCATTTCCACTTTTTTTATCCTATAATCATACCGCTCTATTTTTTATAACTTTATGGGCCTTAGGACCAGACACTACACTACACAAATTTTATTCCCATTACAAAAATATGTCTACATTATATATATTTGAGGTATTGTAGTTTTTAGTTTTTAGTTGTATTAATCTGTCTCTTTACTGTCAGCACAGAAGTATAAGAACAGCGTTGATCAAAATCAAGAAGTGATTGTGCCATGAGTGTCTTTGTTATGCCATCTTTCAGCACTCTTACTGCACTTGTGGCGTGAACAGGGGCATGTTTGTGGATGCGTTATGCAAACAACAGTTGGGCGGCAAGCAGGTGAGGTCCAAATCATTCAATGAGTTGGAAGGGTGGTACAATTTTCTTCCTGTATTATCACTTCTGTGTGTGTGTGTGTGTCTGTCATTTAACTTAAAGTTGGCAGCAGTGTCTGTAAATTAACTGAGAGACAGGAATAGTGTTCTCACAAGGATTATGATACCCCTTTAGGTGATTATGTGCTAGTCAGCAAAACATTTCTATTGAGCATAATTACAATAGTCCCCAGTATCTTAGAGTCTTGGGAGGAACAGCATACAAGCTTATTTAGAATAGTAATTGCTGACAATTTGCAAAAGTACCACTGATGTTAAATATAATCTAACATCCCTCTTTGTTCATAAGCAAACTGTGGGTACAAAAGAGTGACAAACTATGGGTGTGTGTGTGCCCATACATACATGGCTAATTTCTGATCTCTCAAATAAAGAATTAAGGCAGATTTGTATTAACACATGACAGACAGGGAAGCTTAAAATGAAACAAATAGCCTTAATACAATTAGAAAATAAAGAAATTAAGACTGTTTTAGAGGAAAGGAAAAGAAAAAAAATCATAAAAACAATTTTAATACAGTTGGGATAGAAGATGTCAGACCAGATGGCATTGATAGCGCTCTGCCCTGGTAAGATAAAGACAAAGGAGATAACTGCAAACATACCAACAAAAACACTAAGGCAGCATTATAGGTAGACCACTTGATGAGTGCTTTGATTACACCTCATTCAGGGACACTGCTAATGAGGAAAAGTGCAATTTAAATGCTAAGGGCCCACACAATTTGATCTGCATTATTGTCATTCTAGTAACACTGCAGAATGGGTTTGGTAGCAGGCCCAACCTCATATTTCATAAGGCCCAAACTTCTTAGTGGCTCTCCTGCTCTCATTACAATAGACTTACCTATTCAACACTACAGCTGACAAGCCAAATACAGTTTTATATTTTTCATTTTCTAACATTCTTGTTCGATAATGGCAAATATAAAATACAATAAGCGGGTACAGAAAATGATATATTGTTGCACATGAGAAGAGTTGCCCTGTGATGGACTGATGACCTACCATGGGTGTAAACCTCCTGCCTTTTGCCCTTCAGATATGATAGGCAATGAAATAAGGAATAAACCGTATAGAAGATGAATGAATGAATGAATGAATGAATACATGACAAGAGGTCAGGTTATGTCTCTATCTGGAATGAACAATGAAACAACACTCACTGGAACAACACTTTCCATACTACCCTCCAGAATATAAAAAAGAAAGTCAATCAACGATTTCTCTCCATGACAGTGAAATATCTTATGCATGTCTTAGTTAAGAGATCTTACGTGCACACATACTCACACAAACACTCAAAACACATACACACGGACAAACTCTCACACTTACACACTCACTCTCCTGGCTTAAGACCACCTCATTAGCCCCAACCTCAAGTCAATACATCACTGTAGTCCCTGTGTACTCCTCCCTTGTTTACTCTTCAGATTAGTCTCATAGCTTGTGCCTGTGTTTGTCTGTGTGTAGTGTGTGTTTGTGTGTGCGCTCACTGTGTGCATAAGGACAAGAGAGAGCAGAGCTCATTTGTCAAGTGACAGCATGTGTGAGAGGGGAATCCCTAAGCTTTATTTCTGCCTTATAGGTAACACCCATGCAGCTATTGGCAGTTAGTATTAGTGCCATTAAAATGCTTACCATAAAGCAGTGTTCTTTATTTTTAATGTTTGACAGATAAATATTGACTCGTAATTTCATTGAACCGTCAGCATGTGGACTGAGCAGGTCTAAATACCAAATGATTATGACAGTGTTATAGAGAAAGACCTAGACTTGCATAACTTACTATTCTCTAGCACAAGAAAAACAATGTAAGTTCACAAATCAAAGAGAGATAAGTCATGACTGACTGTGGAAAAACTGCCACTATACTTTACAAATACCTTTTGCAGGAAAGTGAGTTATCTATGCTGATATGTGATACTTGGTTGGGCAAACAGAGGGTAAATTAGGCTCAACAGATTGCACAGGCCTAGTCAAGCACTCTCACACATCATTGTGTGTTGACAGGTTGTTGTTGGTTTCCACTTGCTTGTGTTACTACTTCTTAGTCGCCTAGGAAACCATGTTGTTCTAGGCACTCCATTTGTTTTCGCGTGTATGAAGTGTGTGCTTATCTATACAAACAAAACATCTTAATCTTCCCAATTCTGAATGTGTGAGCAAGGAATGCAACATATTTCAGTTCAAATAAATAGTTTTTTCCCCCCTAACAAGGAAGCCTATGAAGGAGACTTAATCAGAACTACATTAAAACACAAAGAGAATTTTGCCTGTATTTATGTTGCTGATTGCCACCACCTAGACGAAATTTGAACAGCTATGCAAAGCTGTAGCTAGAAGACACTGGGCTCATTTGCAAAAATGGCATTCACTCACCATCAAGCAAATGTTTGAAAAAGCCCTGGAGGTTGTAAACAGGGAGTCATTTCCATCTGCCAATAAAGGATTATACATAAGCTGGGGGTGCACATAGAAGAATGTGTTGGTAAACAGCACCCCCTACATCTTTAAATACACGCTGCATTAATAAATTAAAGGTGGCGGGAGTGTTCAGTTTATTAAAGCTCAATGAATAGAAAAAAAAAGCAGTAGCAGTACACTGATGCTCCAAAATATCTTGCTACATGTGGTATTTTACCACAAATGAAACACAGAACCATATCTTATGGTATTATGGGACAAATATCTGGGAGAAGGAGCAGAAGCATCATGTTATGATGCTTCTTGATTATCATGGCATAAAGATTATCTTATTGTATTCTAAACCATTCTGTATATTGAAAAAGTGTTCTCTGGTCAAGAGAAAGCTATTTCCTGTACATTTTCTTACTAGTAACATATATACACACCATACAAATCTGACTGAACTGCATAGAGTTAAATGGTTCACCTGGTCTGGGTTTTCTCCATGTACCTCCCACAGTGTTTAAAGTAGGTGCTTTATTCACAGTTGGTTAAGACACTCTTAAAGAATCTTTTGTATCTCTGTCAATAAAACTGTTTGCCTTGTTATTATTACCAGCTTTTGTGCATCCAGCAAACAAAGCTTTACAGAGATGCTCAGCTCACTGGCGCTGCAGGATCTACAGCACGGCAATTATCAACATGTTCATCTCTCCGGTGGCAATCAATCATCCTCTCAAAACCATGTTTAACAGCAAAATTGGGTAAAATAACTTTGTGGTAATTACTGTCACTTAAAGGGCCCGCTTGAGCGTTCAAGAATGTCACGATTCTAATGAACTATTCTAAACATAAGAAATTACAGTGTAGTTATCTTGCCATGAGTTTATGGGGTCATAACAAAAGATGAGTGTTTGGGTCGGTATTGAGAAGCAACGAATTTGAACTTGCCCAGAGAACAAAAAGCAAAATTATCAACGAAAAGCAAATGAAGCCCACAGTGAGAAGTTTGTTTGCATGCAACATAACAAATGACCTGTCCACTTTGAAACGAAAGGTGAAACCTGCACTAAACAGAAAACTTTTACACTGGAGAATACTGACATCTCCTGGCTGCAGGGTCCAGAAAATTCAAATATTAGGAAAATGTCAAATGATTCACATTCATTTAACCAAGCCTACGAATTTATAAGGTATCCAATCAAAGAAGATGACATACTATATAAAATTATAATTAGGTTATAATATCTATGCTGAAGATGTATAATTGGATGTCAGGTTTTAAAAACAAGTGAGGAAAAGAAGGATGTGAAAATGTTTATCACTTCTTCGCTAGGCATAGCACCTTCCTGTCAGATCAAAAAACAATGGTGTGTTGGCTGTGATTGGAAACAAACTGGGAGATAGCAAACATGGATCAGCAGAGCAACAGAAGGGGACAATACATCAAAGCAGCACTTTAATGTGACACCTGCTGTGCAGGACTGCAGGTCTTTGTGCTTGCACTAAGACACACAGAGGCACAAAGGTGCAGTAGTCGCCGGTTTGCTTTTGTGACTGACCG
Source organism: Sisor rabdophorus (assembly GCA_026260075.1). Taxonomy (NCBI): domain Eukaryota; kingdom Metazoa; phylum Chordata; class Actinopteri; order Siluriformes; family Sisoridae; genus Sisor; species Sisor rabdophorus. The sequence goes on along the minus strand of JAOTQW010000039.1, from coordinate 6,909,322 downwards.
GTGGCTGTTTGCTTTTGAGGTGTTCTCCTGGTTTGCCAGTGATGCCCCTATTGTCAGACAGCCTACAGGTATTATGCACTGACACGAAGAGGAAGGGAGGGGAGCTGCGGATGCGTGAGTGGGTCTGGATCATTGCCAGCTGAGAGACACCTGTCCTGACACCTCCCTCTGCTCTTTTACATAGGTAATCCCTTGCTTGGCAAAACACACAAAACCCTAGTGCAGGCCTCCTTTGAGGAGCTAAGTACCTTTCATCCTCATTAAAAGGTATGATAAACGCATAATATTTTCAGTTTTTACGGTTTTACCACTTACAGACAAAAGAAATTAGGCTATAGGTGAGATCCAGTTAGAGATCCAGAATTCTGTCATGGGCTTTCAATAACCAATAACAGGATCATGCAATATCAGTGGTATTTATCAAGGAGTACTAAAGAATAGAGGCAACATGACTATTGGGATTTATTCAAACCGCATCTTAGAATACATGCACAAAAATGATATCTGTGCCAACACACACTGCTTCAGACACTATGAGCTGCAAAAAATTACAAATAAATAATAAAGTACACCCACTCCGCCATAGAGGTTATAGATCATGGATAACCTAGACCATTGGGGATCATACATAATGCATTTTTTGGGGATCATATAGTATACTGGGGTCTAATGGCTTATTAGTAATATTTAAGGGGCCATTAGGAGCAACCTTCTGATCAACTGCCATGGACCATGACCACTAAGCCATCTTTTAAAGCTAAACCTCATAGACAAAGCTCTGTAGGAGGCGGCATCTGCGCGTATAGATATAAACAAGTAGTGGGCAAAATTTACTGCAAAACTGGTGGGCTAGCAGTTATATGATGGCATGCATTTATACGTTTTTGTTTAGCATTTCATATTTAGACAAATATCTAATGTGTATTATTACAGACTACAGAAAAAATATTAGGGATACTGATGGGCTTAGAACGGTTTAGCATATAAATAATATTTATTTAACACAGACTCTGATAGTACTGACAGTGTGATGAAGGCTTACCAATTGAGCATACAATTTTATTTAAAGTTACTTAAAACGTAAAACAAAAACTAAAAAGCAATTAAAAATGTTTTTTTTAAACTTCCATTGTGGTAATGCTATGTTTACGACCATGTAGATCGATCTGAGAGATAGAGGCATCATTAGTGGGTTGTAATGACAGTTGAAATTACCAGTAGATTTTTTTTCAGGCAGACTAAAACAACTTGTTGCACAAATTGTCATAAAGCAAGTAGGACAGTGTCTTGGTTTGCACTCAGTCCTAAACAGCAGATTTGTAGAAGGAAAGAGAGGGGGGTGGCTTCTTTATTATTTGCTTAGTTAGAGAGAGCGTGTCTGAGTGAATAAGTGGGTGAGAGGTAAAGAGGGAGAATGTGTGAATTCTCTCCTGAGCTGTCTCAGCCTGCACATTAAGGGTGATGTCTGTCAGCGGGGCTCATTTGCTTAAACAAACTGCAATGGCACCTCACATGTGGCCCATTCATTAGTGGTGCACTTGAAGCTCTGCGTGTTTTGACGAACCATGTCTCAGCACTTCTAATATTTACATAAGCAGAGACCACCTACAGTCTCGAGGGCATAGGCACCTTTCCCACCTAGTACTGCCAAAGCTCTTTATTTTCCACTTCTTTTTCTTGCAAGCTGTTATGCATACTCAGGAATAGGAGGAGTCTGTCTAAATGCAAGAAAGATCTTCTCTCATCTACAAACAGAAACCGTATACCTGACATGCTAAAATCTGTTCACTCTCATTGCAGGCTATGGTTTACAACAAGGCTAAGCCAAAGCCAGTTTATGCTGCATTTAATAGTATTTGGTAGTAACTAAGGAAACAAATTACAGTTGGTTTATGGGGTGGTTCAGTAGGTAGCATTTCTGGTTAATCCACCGTGTGACTCATAATAACTGAAGACAAATTATTGAATAAATGATGATGACCGAGGTTTTTTTTTTATAGTTCAACTGTCTATCTGCTTCAATTAATACTGGGCAGTAAGACAGTGTATATTTCGTTTCCAAAAAAATTGTTGTATTGGTGTTTTTCATTCTGTGCATCCTGGAACCTGTAAATAAGTGGATGTGGCTAACTCACATACAGCATGCATGAGCCTTAGCAACACCAGGGCTATTGCATCTTCCAGGCAGGCTATCAAAATGTATTCCCCCCCCCCCCCCCGCCTCTACATTTTAACGCGTATGCATTCTCTAACAAATATAAATGGGTGATTAGGTTGTGGGCGGCGCAGTGGCATAGTAGTTAGTGCCACAAGAACGTCCTGGGTTTAGTTACTGGGCAAGGGGTTTTTCTGTGTGGAGTTTGCATGTTCCTTCCGTACTTGCGTGGTTTTACTCTGGGTACTCTTTTACTCTCCTCCTAGTCTAAAACGGGTACATTAAGTTGATTTGGTAATTCTAAATTCCCCTAGGAGTGTGAATGTGAGTGACTGCCCTGTGATGGACTGACAACCTGTCCGGGTTGTACCCTTCCAGCCTTTCGCTTTTAGAGAGCTAGGATTAGTGCCAGCAATCCCTCATGACCCTGAATTAGGTAATGTAATTGGGGAGCCATTGTCTATATGTGGGGTATTAAAAATCTTAGTTTTTTTTTTACTTTAATCGTTACTACTGATTTTACACTATAATCATCGGTAATGCTTCAGATCTGTTAAGCACCAATTCTTCCGACTATAAAAAATTTGCAAGCTTCGAAGAGACTAAGGGAAATGCTGGGATTTTTTCAAAAACATAGAGAACGAAAATCAAACAGGTGTTTATCTATATATTTTTTTCTTCTTTAAGATTTCCCTAGTTATTTAGGTGGTACTTTATTCCTGTGAAAGTTAATAATATAAGGTTTGTCCACAGAACTCTAATATAATTGATTTACTATTTTTTTACATAGAAACAAATAATATTTTAGTAATACCGTCCTTCGCTTGCTTACATCATGCCAAAGTGTTATAAGCACATGTGCAGACGAGCAAGCTGAATTACAAAAAAATTAACTGGAGGGATACTAGGGTATCTTTAACAGTAATAGGCCAAACTGTACCTTTTTACAGGTTACTCTGCAAGGTCATGTTTATATAAAATGCATACTTTATTTAATTTGGGGATATTGTGGTAAACACATTCTTGGAAAGAATCCAGACAAATACACAAAGAAGAACATTAAAAACATGGAGTCTTTTTTGCTTAGTATATAAAAATGTCTTGGGGTAAAATATGCATCTCCATTACATTTTAACAATCTTGTCTGAAAAAACACTTCTAAAACACTACTTTATTTGTGCCTTAGCTCGAGACATTCCCAACTGATACCTGGAAAACAGGAAAGAATCCCAGTGGAACTCGGTTATTTAGCACCCTACATGGGAGGGACTGTTCTTTCTTCCAGTAGAAGCCATAACCAAGGCTTAATGCAGCCAGCAGTCTGCCAGGCAAATAACATGGCTAATCCCAGCTACATTCAGAACTGCACAATGTGGCAGGGAAAGCAGAACGCGAACTGCTAAAAACCTTGCTTCCCAGAAATCAGTAGCACATGTGAGAAAGAGTTTAAAAGCCTGTTTTATCTCATGGGGAAAGCAAAGCACTGGTCATGCATTTAGTATAATCACCTCCCCCTAAAAAAGGTGAAAAGGGAGCTTATGTGATATATGCATGCATGTACAAAATGAATTGCATCCACGTTGCAGTGGCGCACTTGACAGGAAGACAAACATTTTTGACAATTTGCAATTACTTGTCTGTAATCTGAGGATTTGATTAGAATTTGAAAACAGCAATGCAACAAATGATAGCAATAAAATATCAATATCAGCCAGAACAATGATATTTCAATATTTTAGTAGGAAAGACCTGCAATATGTTATATATATTTAATATACCATATATTATTATTGCTAATTATAAGCCAATAAGTTCAGCCAGAGATAATTTTAGACATTTCACATTTAATAAAATAAAATACACTAATAAGTGACCCTGTATCCTTCCTGCCATTCACCGTTAAAGAGCTGGGATAGACTGCAGACTGCTGTGAGCCCAAATTAGGGAACAAGCAGGCTAAAAGATGAATGAATTAATGAATGAGTGACTCTGTAATACCTTTGTAAATTCATATAATTTTTTATATTAATCTAAGCCTGAGAATATGGTCTTATTAAACCTGATTTATGACCTGATTTTGAAAGCTGCTAATACAAAGAATATACTTAATATCAGATAAATATTCTGTTTATTGTAGGATTTGACAAACTACCTGGTCAAGAGCAGGTGCCTTAGGGTGATGTACTTCTATGGCCATAATGACAGCACGATCAGTGTAGTTAGACACACAACTTTGACACTGCAGCAGCTGGGTCACTGAACACTTGGCCTTGTTCCAGACTGCATTGTAAGAGCACAAGCCTTTTATTTGTTTGGGTTTGCATTCACACAGTGAGCAAACAGAGGTGGGAAAAAAGAAAAGTAGAGAAAACATGAGATGACACATAGTCCCATTTCAGCAGAAATATCTAAACAAAAAAAAAATGGATGCATGAAAAGATCAGAGTTAAGTAGTGGGCTGATCAATAGAGAACAAAAATACACACCACAGCTTTTTTTATAAAATGTGTGTTTTTTTCAAAGATATATAGTAGTCTTTACGCCAAGAACAAGGAATTACAGGACAAGTTATGCATTTTTTATTAATGTAAAGATAAGTTTAAGTACAGTAAAACATACAAGCGATAGACAAATTTCATGTAATCTCTAGAGTAAACTTCATTAAAATCAAATACAACAATATACAGCTTACCCGGTTTATTTTCAGGCAGGAAGGGCTGAAGTAAACAGCGCAGGGTCTGTAAAGCCAAGCTGTTCTGGACCATTAACAATGAATCGGCTTTATTCTGAGAGGTCCGTAGGGGACAGCATAGACATCGTGGTCTCCCACCAAACTGTTGCAAGCTCTTTGCTAATTCAGATATTTCAACTTGTTCACACAGCTCACGCTGTACTACACCTAAGGTGAGGAAAAACATTATGGGATTTGGATTTTATATTTATAGGCTAAACCTTTAATAAAATGTATCAATTTTTCTGTTGTTTAAAAAATATTTACTTTCATGTGACTATTATATCAGCTAATGACTAATGGCCACCGAAAAAGGATAGAGCAATTGGTAAATTTGATATTAAAATGAATGTTGGAGACATTATTTTGTGATCCTGGTTCATGACATGGTTGTTTCCCACAATTCCATTCAATACTGGAAAATGACCTTTCTGTCACATCCGAAACAAGTTCTATTGACTTCAGATCCAGTGACTTTCAAAAGCCACTGAAAAAAAACTAAACTCATTGAATTGTCATGTTCATAAAAGCACCTCGAAACCACTTTTGTATTGTGACATGGAGCACTATGATGCTGGAAGGATCTATTAGTAAACAGGGCTAGAATACATTTCCCACACCATTATATCACTCTCACAAGCCTGGACTGTTGACACAAGGCAGATATCATACATCAATTCATGCTGTTGAATTAAAATTGTGGTTGCAGGTTTTCATTCCAACCAAGCAGAAGCCACACCTAAGTCTATTGAAAGATTAACTGATTGAACAGGTGGAATAAGGTGTATGCTCGATTAGAATGGAACCCTGCACCTTTGTTGTACAAACTGGACAACCCACTGTTGTTCAGACTAGCTATTTTTAGCAAAGATTGCTCCAAGAGCCTAGATTAGCAAATTACAAGTTTTATAGCAAATTGTTTTTAAGGTATACACCTCATATTTGCTATTTTTGTATTTTAACTGATTGCAAAGTGTATTTTGGCTGATCTTTAGTTTCATGATGTAGTTTCTCACAATTATGTTGGACATATTCCCCTGTTTATATAGGTTTTTTATTTGTTCCTTTAGTACTATAGTGATTTATATAATCAGTGATGGTCTAATAATGTTTTGCATCATACGCAGATCAAATCTTTTACCGTACCTTGGGCTTTTGCTATAATGTTGGGAAATGTTGTTCATCACATGTTTCCCAGCTATAATAAAAGTTTAACTGACCTTGAGCAAAAGGAAGGAGCTCTATCTGGCATAAACCACAGTAAAGTCCGTTCATACATGGTGAAACACTAGTAAACTGCAGGAGGAAAAAAAACACTTGTAGGATCACATATCAAAAAAAAATTAACCATTCAGCGTACCTACTACATTAAACGGTTACCTTCTGTCTTTTGTCAGGCTTTATTAGGGAGGTTTTATCAATTCCTACCATATTGATCAACCTTTGTTTTCTTACACATGTCCGTTGAACTCTAATCCCTATAAATATGACCACATCAAAAAGATGAATTTAAGGGTTCCATCAACATTTCTGCCAAATTTTTAGTTATTAAAAAAAAATTTTCATACCGCTTTCATAAACCCTCGAGACAGACCTCAAGTCTCTCTTTCCATTAGGAGAATTTTTTTCATTAGACACAGCCAAATGACTTTTTGTATTGTGTGACTCTGGAGTGAAAATTTCAAAGCTTACTGAAGACTGTTTCTCAGCGAGACTGTTTTTTGCTGTGGGTTTAACATAACTAATGGGCTTTGTTCCTGCTTTTCTTCTTTTTGTTCTCCTCACTGTCAGCACTGTATTCTTAGCTTTAGCTTCATCACACTGCATGCAAAAATCTGACTCCTGCATGATCTTAGGGCTGCTTCGACGTTTAGAATCGTCTATGCTCTCTGTTTTTAACGTTGCTGCTACCCAGACCTCTTTAGTAAATGTATGACTACAGTGAGCAGGACTCTGGGTTGGGGTTTTTGAAGATTGTGAAGCTTTGTGAAAACAGCCTTGCTTTTTGCTAGCACAAACTTTCTCTTTCTTTCTCTCCACTGCACTGTGACCTAACAAACCAAGTAGAACTAGTTAGAAACTTAAACAGAAACTGTCATCTCATTTCTAGTAAATCTCATTTATGTAATCAATAAAAAAATATTTTGCTATATTTTGCAACAAATTAAATCTAAGATGGTGTCCAAGTAAAATATAAAAATATTTTAATTGCAAATAAAAATTCCTAGAAAGCTACTAGTTTTATTAAAATTAATAAGTTTAGGGTTTTGGGTTGTGGGCAGTATTATATTTAAGACAGTTTTTCCAGTATAGCTCTTCTGACAAAACTTACCTCTATATTTCCACTCTGTCGAGTTAAGAATTAATATCATAACAGCACATCTATTTATTAAAATTTCATATTACAATAACATATTTCAAAAATAGATATAGTTTCTGTTTGTATTGAAGTCTAGCCATGTGGTAATCCTTGCATGGGTGCAGACTGGTTTTTAGAGCCTTACAGCCAAGACCCACATTCCTTACTTCCTTTGATACTAATGGAGTAGTTGCCATTCCCACAATGCAATTACTTGGCACTCGGCCTAGCACATATTATAAGAGGGATGAGCTTTAATTGAAAAAAGCATTCACTTACAGTTAGTAGCACCCACATTAACATCACTGCATAAAGCCAACTAATGACTTACAGCATTTAGCATTTCCTTCACCCAAAATTAAGAGTTTGCCAGACAAAATTACACTCTAGAGTCAAAACACAGGCTCCAAAAATGTTAACGAGGCTCAGTGGTTTACTGCTGACAAAAAAAGGTGGTCCGGAAAAGTTTCTGGGGAAAAAAAAAACTGCTTAGGAGAATTCTTCATTCTTTATATATGCTTATAATAATAAGAAAGATAAATACAACAATAATTGAGTCTAAGCTCAAGTTTTCAGATAACGGTCAATTGTACTCAAATGTCTGTATTTATTTTTTGTCATGTACATTCCTTGTATTAAAATGGGAAAAAACATTAAAACAAGGGAAAAAGGCCTACTATTATTTTCCATACCACACCCATTCAAATCCAATGCCAAACAAACAAAAGTACAAAAACTGTAGTTGTGAGAACAAAAGCTTATAAGGGATTTATCTCATGGCAGAAATGAAGACTGTATTACACAATCTGCAATTGGAACATTTCCTTAAGCGTAGTGAATCTGGCTAAGAAAAAAAAGGACTGTCTATGGTTTTATTATATATCCACTGATAAAGCCAAGAGTAAAATGCGTAATAGATTTTTCAGCCTGCAATGCTGGTGCAAATCTCAAATCCCTTTTAGTCTAATAAACTATAGGCAAACAACTATAGTATTTGTCTTTACTTCACACAAACTCCTAGACCACTGCCAAAAATCAGCCACACAAGTTTCAGAGCAATGTGTTACTAATTTTAAGACAGTACATAATAAAAAATAAAAGCCTTTTTGAAATTAGCTTTGGTTTTTTTGCAGTGCTTGTTGCCTGTACACTAAGGCAGCTATTTTAATAAAGATATATTTTGAAAATGTGGTATTTCTATATATTTATGTACCAACCAAAATGTTTTTATTCATCAATTAGAATGACCTGTGGTTGACTTCCCTGAGAGACATTAAAGTAGCTAGTGATTTTACCTGAATTTCTACTTGATGCTTTCTGTCTAGACCTGGAAAGCCTACAAGACTTGCTGTTGTTGTTGTGTTGTTGCTGCGTGGGCCTGTTCTCTCTGTCTATATTGCAGCTCACCTCTGCCTGTTCTGCTACACTGTCAGACAAAACATGATCTCTTTCAAAAAAAATCATTGCTTCATTCACATCACTAACACCAGCACAGGTTCTTCGGCCCTTCTCTAATCTGATCAACTCTTCAGACTGTTCATTAGCCAGCTTTACAACAGGGCAGAAAAGTGGATCCATCTGAAGAGAATTTTCAACTGTAGCTACATTAGCTACGTCTTTATTCTTCTCTATAGCTGCCGCAGCTGACTCCTCGTCTTCTTCAAACAGCTCTGGGGTGTAGAAGATAGTCTGGTCCTCCTCTTCTGCATCTTCAGTGGTTACCTGATTAGAAATACAGCATGAAGTTATCCTTACTGGAGACAGGGCTGGTGGCTGGAGAGAAGGGCCAGTTGAAATCTCATTTGGTTTGTTCTCAGATACTACTTCCATTTGATTGTTTATTGTCTGAGCAGTTGCAGAAATGGCATCCTTATCAATTACTGCTAAGTTGACATATTGCTCTGGGTCCTTTTTGGAGTTTTTAGATTGGAAGATAGGAGTCCTAAATCGAGAACTGACTGGGGTGGAGGTGAACAGAGTGGACATTGTTTTTGGCTTTGGTAGGATTTGAGACACTTTACACTGAGGAATGTGTGATTCCGACTGATGCAGTGAAGACTTCTGGTCACCTGAAAATAAAAAGTACATCATACCAAACAGACACAGACAGTTTTAGCACAGGTAATATTGTGTTGTGTTTATTTTATTAAGTGGTCTTAACTTATGTTGTGGCTTTATTGTTAGGATACTAAATAAGCTACATAATAAGATATTTTTATGTCACTCATTCCAAGACCAGGGAGGATAACAAATAAGTATCCTGGACACCTGGGGCAAGCAAGCTTAGTGTAAGCTTATTAGATTTTCATTCATTATTACCTGGTGGAAGAGTAGGTTTAACAAGGAGAAATCCTACTTTCTAATAATGATTATAATGAATGCTATAAATACTTCTCTACTCTAACATAATCCAGAATTCCACTGCTATAGTATGAACTGGTTTATGGTAGAATCCTTTTCATGAGGGGGACTAATTATCACAGATGGCAATCTTTTTAAATACTGCAAACACATGTTCAAGGAAACAGCACACGAAACTCTCTATTACGACTTCTTCTGGAAGGAAACCCACAAGTGACCTCACAGCTGCACATTAAGAAAAAAAAAATAAGGATGCCTGACTTGAATAAAATTTGAATTTACGATGCCACAGCACCACAGGCAAAATGGGTTGAGATTTTGTTAGCACCACAAACATAAGGTGCTACATAAGGTGCCCAAAACTTTCTCAGGCATAAAGTAAATTAATAACAAAGTCATCATTTTCCAGAAATTATCTGGTCACCTATTATAATATGAAATAAAAAATATGCTAAAATGCTAAATAATTAAGGGCGGCGCGGTGGCGCAGTGGTTAGCACCGTTGCCTCACAACAAGAAGGT
>JAOTQW010000039.1:6880901-6890937 GCA_026260075.1 Sisor rabdophorus | reverse complement strand
CCAGCAGACCCCCGTGACCCCGGATTCGGGAATAAGCGGGTAAAGAAGATGAATAGCTAAATAATTAATTATTTACCAGGTGGCCTTTTAAAATAAAATAAATTGTGCACATTTGAAACCCTTCACATGAGTTTGCTTTGATTTTGAGAAAAAGTTGTAGTGCACTAGTAAAAGTGTTGGATCAGGGTCCATTTCCAGCACCATCAGGTTACAACTGCTGGGCCCCTGAGCAAGGCCCTCAATGCCAATAGCTCAGTTGTATAAAGGATAAATAAAAGTCAATCTGGATAAGGGTGTCTGCCAAAAGCATTATATAAATATAAACAGATGTTAATTGTGACTACGATTTGGCATGAGGCCATGTACCTGCTTTTGTGGGGTGGCTGATAAAGGGAGGGTGACCATCAGAGTTCAGCGATTGGTGAAGCTTCAGAAGCTCAGGAGTGGACTGAAGAACAGATGACTGAGTCGTGGGGGACGTAGGGTTAGTCTGAGCAACCTCCTCAGCTTTTTTGCCTGTTGCTTGCTGTTGACTTTGGGAAAAGGACACCAAAGATTCCAACGCACTTGTAAAGCTGTCGTGGTGCTTCACCAGCTGACGCACCCACTTGGACAGGCCTGGATGAGCATTGTGGAATAACGGTGTTAGATTAACCACATTCCTGCTCTAGATTTCCATAACTATTCCACCACTTGATCATCTACATGTCTAAACTTTCATGTGGTAGATGGCTCTCGATACTGTTTTGACCACTATGTGCAAACCATAATGCAGATTTCCATGTAAGCAACACTTCTGCCTCTACCACTGCATGTAAAAAAGCAAAGGCCTTATGTACACATTATTTTGCAAGGTTTATATGAAAATTCTCAGAGTAAAAGACCACTATCACCATCTAGTGTTTGCAGACATGCAACTACACAGCAGTAACATGACAGACCTTTATTAAATATATCAGAAATAATATATTTTACCTGTAATATACTTGTTGGGATTGGCTTTAAAACGATCGTCCACTAAAATAAGTGCACCCCAGTCATTTCTATGACGAATACACCTATAGAGAGGAAATGCAGCATAAACAAAATGTTACACTTACTAATTTCTAACATTCGATATTTAATCACCCTAGAGAATCAAATTAGTCACTTTAGCGTGTGAGGAAATGATTTCAGTCACCACATTACTAGCGTAAGTGGAAAATGATAGAAACCATGTGCAGCTGAATTACAAAAATTGTGAAGCAATTATAATATTTTTCACCTAAGCATTACACAACAACTATCTCATGATTAATCTCTAATACATACCTGCCCAAAGCTTGATTTAGGGCACGAAATGCTTGGACTTCATACCATCTGCTGCCAGGAAGGAGGCCTCTAGATTTGCTGTGCTGGTCATTATATTTCATCTTTAATTCAACCTGTGAACCAAATAAAACCTTTGAGTAAAATACAGATACAAAATCATACAAGCATTCAAAGAATTGGATTTTAACAACTAAACCACATATACGACTGAATCTTAAAGACTAAATACTTCCAACCCATTCAGTCATGGCTGGTTTATGGCTCCAGCAGACCCCTGAAGAAGATGAATGAATGTATAAATAAATTCTTTATTTGTAGGCCATGACCTATGTAACTAGTATGCTTAGGTTTCCTCTAAGTGGGTGTTTTAAGTAACTTTGGAAAACATACATCCTCCAAGTGCAGTGAATGTATCCTACAAAATGATTGATTGTCATATCATTTAAAAGATTACACATAATCTGCTGAAAAAACAGAAATTAGAAATACTCCCTGCTCATTTACATTCATTACATATCACCTGCTTGATTGAAAACAAAACATCACTGCACTACCCAGTGAACAGGTAAAAAGTCAGACCTTAAGTGCTGCCATAAACCTCTGCCCTCTGCTTTTGAGGAAGACATGGAGTGACTGGGCCAGTGAATGATATGCGTCTTGCCAAACAAATGCCAGGATGTTGTCCATCAATTTCCACTCATCACAATTTAGCTTTCTACCGCTAACCTTTTAAATCTGACAAGCGAAAAGTTCAGGTCCCGTTGGGTAGGCCAGGCTGGCGAGGCTTTCTAACTGCTTGTGACAGGTACCCTCTGTTCTGAGACACCCATTTTGAGCCAAAAGGCCATCATCATGGTACAGCCTGGGCCCAGCAAACAATAACAGTGTGATTTGTTAGCAAGCCTTAGCAAAATCAAATATTTTTTAATGATAAGTGTAATATTTTAAAATGTTAAACAATACATGGTTAAAAAAAAATAAAAATAAAAGAAATTGCTGTGAACATTTATTATTATGCAAACAACACCTTTTTGTAGAGGTGGTAATATAGTGTCGTGTTTAATTAAGTAAAAATTTTTAAGGCCAAAGGTTTAATTTGTTGTGAACAAACTATACTTTATTAAATGATGTCATTTTTGGGTTTTATTCATTGATGAGATTTAAAGGTGGCAGCATTAACACATTTTATAACAAATTGTTGAAATATTTAATTGTCATTATCGAGGGTGGAGCGGTGACTAGGTGGATAGCACTGTTGCCTCAAAGCAAAAAGGTCCCGGGTTCGATTCCCGGGAAATGGGTCCTCCTGTTCAAAGTTTGCCTGAGTTTACTTTGGGTCCAAAAATGTATATTAAGTTGATTGGTGATTCTAAATTGGTAACAAATAAGTATCCTGGACACCTGGGGTAAGCATGCTTATTGTAAGCTTATTAGATTTGTATTCATTATTACCTGATGGAGAAGTTGGTTTAAAATACAGGGAAAACTTTCTTATAAATATAATAAATTATATAAATACTTATTTAAATCACACACAATCCAGAATTCCACTGCTATTGCAGAACTGGACTAAGTAGAATATTTCTTATGAGGTCGATTAATTAGCACAGATAGCAATCTTTTTAAACACTGGGACACATGTACAAGGAAACAGCACACAAAAAAACTTTTCTGGAAGATAAGTGATGTTAAAGTAGAAATACAGCAGAAAATTGAAGAAAAAAAAGATGCTTCCAAAAGTTCTAAATTTGGGGTTCCTTTTTGCTCATCTCTAATTTCCCTTTCCTATAGTTGTTCTGGTTTCAAAGTTCACATAAGCAAAGACACATAGATCCAACACGACTGAATGAAGATTGAGTCATCAAAAGTAAAGGCCACTCGCTCAAGGCTGCTGATGTCATCCAATTTCAATCAGGGTCTATTTCAGCATCTGACCATTCACTTCCCTGTGCTACATTAACACTCAATTCGCTATGACAGGTTGCCTATATGGAAAAGCCAGGTCTAGCTGTGGGCAAAATCTTACATGTGCAAGAAACCACAAACTAGAAGGGATTTGTTAAATGTCATAGTATAACCTTCTTTACCTTTACCAGTTCATCCTTAAAACGGATATTGACATAATGTTTCATGACTAACTGACTGACTGATTGCAAATATACTGTACATGCAACGAGCATATAAAAATTTTACTGATGCATTAGTGCACTTTTCAAAAACGCTTACATTCCACAATTCTTTAATCAGATGAGATAACATTTAATTAAGCAAAGTTAAATAAATTAGATGAAACCAGAATACACTGTTAAATAAATATTTTAAAATGTTTTTAACAAAAATATTTATAAGACATTTATAAGTTTCGTTTATGGAATCACCCAAATGAGGATAGGCTCCCCTTTAAGTCTGCTTGCTCAGGTTTCCATCCTCTAAAAGAGCTTTTCTAAGAGCATTTAAGAGAGTTTTCCTTGCTATGGTTGCCTAGATTTCCTCACAAGGCATTTTTGATACCAATAAAATTAAATTTAGAGTGAATGTTTGTATAGTTACTCATGTTCTAAAACGTAAAGTAACTAAAAAGTAAATGTTCATTGTTGAATGCGCTATATAATGATTCTATGTAAAGAAACAGAATAAAAAGAAATATTGCACATTAATGAAGCAAAGAGTTTAACAAGTCCTATTTTCATAGTCTTATTTGTTAGTAGGAATAACATGTAAAATAAATGAATTTGCTCATCATTGAATTTTAATCAACATTAACTTTTAGATACTACAATGTTTTGTGCGGTTTGTCAGAACGATTTGACTGATATTTTTTTTGACAAATATGTTTTGTGTTCAAATAACCAAGAATTTGTAGGTGAATGCAGAAGTACTTTAGAAAGTGTCTATGTGTCTATGTATGTGTGTGTGTTGAAAAAAGAGAGAGAGGAGCTGTTATCAAATAAGCCACTGCACTTGGACGGCCATTAGTGTCCTTTTATGCCTCAGTCCTAATGAGGTCATCTTATAGACCTTTAGGAAGCCATAAGGTCTAAATACTCTAGACTACTCAGCTTCTAAGCTGTCACCACATCATAAATATAAGGTGCAAAAAATTTCTATTTGCATCTCCATGAATGAATAAATGCAATATGGATATTATAGAAGAAAGTGCTGTCTTCTCAAAACTAGGAACATTATTATTGTTGTTATCTTTAAACGAGCAAAAACATTTTTTCTATTTATTATTTACTTGAAAACATTGACAACTTGATCAACTTTGAATCAGATCCTACAGTTGTGCAAGAGTGCAATAAATATACATTAACAAATTATGCAAATCATGAAACAACTGTGTTTGAGTTAAGAGTTAATATTCTGCTGTACTAATAGTGTGGTACAGACTAAATTGGTTATTACCTGCAGTGCTGGATACAGATAAAATTTGCACGTTAGTTATTAATGATTAACCAGTATCGGTATCAGGCCCCAATGCACATGACTTTGCAGAAACACACCAATATCAAAGATTAATACCACTTATGTTGTCAGTAAAAAAATATTGGTCTCTGTACTTAGTCTTTAAAAAATGTTTTTGGTGTATCATTATTACTGCTATTATTATATAAAATGTTATTGTTATAGAAATGTTATTCCCTGCTTATTAATAATTACAAATAACCACCCTGTCTCCACTTCTGAGGTACATAAAAGCACAAGGAGACTTATTAAAAGCCAGCTCGAAAAAGGCAAAAAAAGACTATGATATTTGGGCAAGAACACAATGTACCATCTAAGAAATCAAAAACCTTCTGGTTAGGAAGCTGGCTGGCGTCCTGATTCCTATGACTAATTAGCTCAATACTATATTACAAGCCTCAACCAATGACTACGATTAAACCCACCTGATATCCCTTCTAAAGACTTACCCAAAACTTGAATTATATCAACCCCCATCAATGCAAAAATAGAACGAAAAATCAATATGTATCTTGTATAAAAATCAATGAGATATGTATCTTATTGTTACATAAGAGTCCTGTGGCTCATACATATCAAGCTACATGGGTTAAAATCAGGATATATTGCAATATAATACATTAATATTGTAATTCAAATGATTTAAAATACAACAAATAAAAAGCCACAAGCGCCCATATTTTTTCCACTATGCTTGCTCCTAAGACAACGACCGCAGTGTTAGTGACACTTAGAGGAGTGGAGGAAGAAGTTTAATAACACAAATAAAACGTGTTTTAGATAAACCATAACATATAATCAGTATATTTCAAATAATTGAAATATTTATTAATACTAGGATAGGTAGACACAGCCCTCATTCCAACAATTTCTGCTAAAGTCCCTTGAGGTGACAGAGATGGTAAAAAAAAACTTTGAAACACTCTGGCAGCAAGGTACACAGAAAAAAGGACAAGATAGGCTAACAACAAAACAGAACATGTGTAGTGTGATGCTTTGTAAAATCTTTTACAATAAGGCCCTGCCCATCACTTTCAATTCAGTAACACATTTTTGCATTTTCCTTTTTTAACATATGCACATAACCTTTCAGAACTAGAAAGATTCCTAAACATAAATAGATTTACTAAATTAATATACGAGACCAGGCATTACTAAAATTGCTTTCCTAAGAAAATACACGTTATAGTTGATAGGTTGGGATGGAAAAGGGATTGGAACAGAATGGAAAAAAGGGAGCGGAAGGAAAAGAACCCAAGAGGAATAGCCACTGCTCATGAGTACAGGGTTTTACCTGAAGGTCTTTAATGTTGGGGAAAGGAATGCCAACGGTGACTACTGCTCTGGCATTGTCATCAGAAAAATCCAGTCCCTCACTCACTTTTCCTCTGCAAACTGCAATTAGAAGTGCCCCATCTGAGTAAAAAAAAAAAAAAACATAAAAAAAAATCAATGCCAACAAATAATTGCTTGCACAAACAGCAATCTTTATACTCACCTCGGATGTTGCTTTGTTTGATGGCATTGTAATATGTTTGTAGCAGCTCATCAAAGTCACTTTTGGCTCCTCCACGTGGCTCTGCAATCACTGCTTTCTGCTCCTCCAGCTTTTCCCACAAGCCTGTGTTCATCCAGCGATCCCTTAGCTTATCCAGCATCTAAAAAGGCACAGATTTAACATCAAATTTAACAGCAGCAAAGTACAGATATAGGGTGATTGCAGACACAATAACAGAACTTGTTACTACATAAGAAGTTGTATGATAATTGCAAGTTCGAGTTATAGGCAACTGTAACCCCATTTTCCTTTAATGATATTAGCTTTGATAACCTTTGCATAAAGCAAAAAAAAAAAACATGTTACATTTTTACCCAAACTTTTAGTAAATGAAAACACTGAAGATCACTTAATTATTACAACTGGACTATTTACCTAGAAATATATTGCCATTTTAATAACTTATATTAATGTGTACCAAAATGCATGCCATATATAATATCCCAGTGATGGCTCAAATATCATGGATCAGATGGATAGATCAAGTAACTGTACTGAGCATCCTGAATTTATTTTGAGGGACAATGTTTATAATTTATTCCCATGTAATCTGATATGAAAATCCCAGACTTTAAAAGACAGGGACATGTGCACGCACAAAGACTGTTGTGTAAGCTTATTGTTTATATTCCCAGAGCTGTAATTTGTTAGGCCTTATAAAAATGGGTGAAATACAATACAGTGCTAGTTCAGGAGCCTTTTGACTTGCACGGTAATGGTCCTAATGCTTTTATCTCTCAGACACTGTAAGTAAACATTGCCCCGAGTCTGCCTCTATGCTGCCATTTAATTACGTACACATTTTTCCATAGCCCTCATCTTCATACAGTGGAGCCAGTTTAAAAGCACCCCGTGAATGCGGAATCCATGCGTGCTATATGACTGAATATCAAGTCAACACCAGGCATCCATGTGTGCTTCATTAGTGAAGCTAAAAAGCTGGGATTTCTAGTCCCAGCTCCAACTGTACGGTTTATCCTTGTGCTAAGGTACTTATTATTAAAAGCAATATGCGAACTTTAAAAACCTAATTTGCAAATGCATAAGACTGAACATACAAGTAAAAAAAGCTCACCAAGAGAGCTAACATAAGTGCACCTCTCTCATGATTAATTCAAAGGCATTATCTGATCAGAGCAATGTTTTCCCACCTCGAAGCCAAGCGCACAAACATTTACATTTAAATTTACAGCATTTGCAGACTCCCTTAACCAAAGCGATTTACATTTACATTTTCATTTGGCAGACTTCCTTGCATTGATTTAACTGAGCAATTGAAGGTTCTTGGTTAAGTACCTTGCTCTGAGACCCAGCAGTGGTAAATTGGTGGTGCTGGGAATCAAACCCACAATCATAGAAGTGAGTGGCAGGCTTTCTTAAAAATCTACAAAAATCCATCAAAGAGACAGAGATTTGTAATATCAACTGTAAATATCAGGCTCCTCTAAGGTTTAAAGTTATTTGAATCGGACTTAGTCCTGTGTACATGTACCTTCACAGAAAAATGTTTTAAAAATCACGTAAATTTTTTAAACTAGCATAATTAGTTCAGCAGACCCCCTTGACTCCGGAAACAAGCGGTTATAGAAGATGAATGAATGAGTCAGTATGATTACAGTCAGTCTGTAATTTTTTTCGGCATTGAAATCTTTTTCGCCAGCCGCCACAAAGTCCCCCCACTCGTTATTTGATCAGTCAATGTGAGTTCTAAGCAATAACGGCGTGAGGACACACAAATGACAAATGTGTCCAAACATTTGACAGCTACTGTACTATAATAAACTTAAAAATTATTGGCTGATATATTGGTCGGCTTGTTTTGGAGCAAAATTCATTAATCATTCATTTATCGTTTTGCAAAATGAGATACAATGGACAGACTGTATTTGCTCTCCAAGGGCAAAGGATAAAATGTAGTGGAACTTGTAGGTACTGTATTGTGGTATACTGACTCCCTCTATCTTTTTATCTCTTTCCCTTCATCAACACTGCTCTGATGTTTGGCCCCTTTTTGCCAGCACCTATTAAATAATGAACGTGGCTTGGTCAATGGGCATTAATAATGAAACATGCAGAGCCTGGAGGTAGGTGTAGACGTGTAGTAGATGTGAATAATTCAGTCAAATACAACAGTGACAGATACATGGCGGCTGCAGTCGAGTGGCGCCTGTGCCACCTACTGACTAGCAGCTCTGCTCCTCTGAGCTAACGCAGAGCAGGCCATTAGCACAAGGCCGACAGTCCCAGAGCTAAAAGCAGATAAAGTGCAAGATGGGCTGGAGGACGTACTGGTTTTATCTAGTCGAGAGCGTGCCTTTCCTAATGCAGAGCTTAGAGAAAGGAAGTCATACACTTCAATTGGCATGAACGCTACAGGCAAATTGTTTACTCTAAAATACATGTGAAACCGAGTGACTCATGATAGCTTCAGAAATGGACCATGTCACTCAAACCGACCTCCACTTGCTTCCGAAAAAGCATTAGGAGATTCTTGTGACCCTAATGTGGTAAACAGTTTAAGTGGAGAGATTCAGCAGTGCTAGTGGTTAATGGAGCTCTGTGTAAGAGTATACAGCTCATTTACAGCTGAAGTAGGCAACAGCTATAGATGCTAAAAAAGTCTGGCTTATTTCGCAGTAAAAGGACTTACGGGATTGTCAATCTTTTACTTGAATACACATTAAAAATGGAGACACAAATAATACCCATGTCAGTTTAAAGCAAATACTTTTTACAAATAAGTTTGAATGAATAAGATAAAATGAATTGCAATTTATTTAAAAAAAAATAGGAATAATAGTAGGAATCATGGTAAATAATATAAAAACGGAAGTGTAAAAAGATTACTTTTTTTACCGAGTAGAGATGTAATGTCTAGTACTACACTCCTGTCCTATAGCTTTGCCAGTAAAATCTTATGGTGGTTATTAAGAAAATGTTTAGCGTTATGGGCTAGGCTAAGACATACAATAATTGGGATGTTTCCAAAATGTATTCCTGAACAACTCTTATTAACATCATTAAAATGTCCCTATTATTTTCTTTTTCTTTTTAAAGATGTACATGAACTACCAATGATAGTGTCATACAAGCAAATAGACAATTTCATGCTTACAAGACACTGAGGCAGCATGTGAAGGGACCTGAATGTCTCTCAGGCTCTTAGCTCATTCACCCTGCAGTGCACTTTGACTTTGATAGGACAAAAGCTAAACGGATACAGCCTCCTGACACTCACTCTCCGCCGGCACCAGGCGCCAGTACAGACGCATCTTCACACAGACAGCATGGCGACATCACCCCTAATGGCTCTTATCTTAATCTGCTTTAAAAGCATCTTGCATTTCTCTGAGATCTTTTCACCTCTGCAAACCAACATTTTAATAAGCCCATCTTCCCCCTCCAGTTGTTTCCAGTTTATTTCTGCTGTGGTGGAGCCAGTTCATGAGGTGCATTGTTGTTTAATGGGGTCAAAACTACTACAAACCACAGCTCAAAAAGAAGTAAGCTTAAGTGTCTGCATAGAATTTGGTAAGCGAGTACTTGAACAAGCAGGCAAACAACATATGACATACATTCTTACATAGACTCTGTCTGTTACATCTGACAAAGGAATAGTGATTATGTAGGAAGGCTTCTGATAAAAACACAATCTAGGTTATTTTTTTTAATTGGACTTTAAGGCTCCGGATATATATATAT
>JAOTQW010000039.1:6824076-6845003 GCA_026260075.1 Sisor rabdophorus | reverse complement strand
ATATGGTATTTACTGGATGTTTGTGTAATTGACAGGTAATGCATTGTGACTGTGTGAAGGCTCAGGAGACAGAAAGCTCAGAGTTCATCTCCTTTTCCCCTTCTAGCCCCAGAGAAAAATGGCTACGAAGACGCACACACGTTAAGCTTAGAGTAAGTAAAACAAACAGTTTTGAAGCAAAACTATTTTACGTGGTGGTTAAACTTTTTGCACTTTTATTAACAACCTATAAAATATTTGTATAAGTCCTGATATAGATAAATATATATGCCATACTATTTCAGATGGTCATGAGGATTTTCTTCATCTGATTAATCACAAAATGATTAGTTAAAACAGACAGTAATGTTGAGTCTGGTCTCTGGGGCAAGTCATTGTTACAGTTTATTCCACAGGTGCTTGAGGTCAGGGCTTTGTGCAAAAATCAAATCATAACACCATGTATTCATAGAGCTCAAGGAATTTATGCACTGGCATAATGAAACAGTGTTTGAGTCTCGAATGTTAAATTTACACCACATGTATCAAGTGACCCAATATCATTTTTTCCATTGTAGCACATGACTGATGGCCATGTAAACAATAAAATGATTAACATGGATTCAAATATTTTCAGATCTGTTTCCTATGGAAATAAATCTGATCTGACATTGATCTGCATAGGATATGTGCATTAGCATTTGCCGTGTAAGCAGACAGATTGGATTTTCAATGCAAGTCAAACCTCATGTAATAAGTGACATCTTGCTCATGATTTTGACTTTGATGGACACCAACAGCGATATACATTATCTATAACCTTGTGAACTGTGTATTTTCGTATATATTAATTGTTTAGTTTAAATCTGCTGTGTCTTAAAGTAGTCAAAAAATGAGGCCACTATTAAAAAAGATATTTATAATTTGTGTAAAATATTTATAAATAGTCATCAATGCTGCATTCGACCCAAGCTAAAACAAGGGTTTTTTGTTGTCTATCTAAGGAAAGCATTGATTTTCAGCCCCACATTTAAGAGGTTTAAATATGAGGTGTAAGCAAGAACTATTTCTTCTTTGTCCTTTGCATCCATTTATTATTGCATAATTCTTACTTCTTTTTCTAGTCAGAATGTCTACCTTGAGTAATTTCTAATTTCTGCAGTCTAAGAACCTTTAAAAGAATAATTTTGATTCTGCAACATACAAAGATATCCTAGAGCAAAAAAATTTGTAGCCACAGACACAAATATAAAAGTGTCATTTGCTAATATAGTGTATGTACCCCAAATATAGCGTCAATTACCTGTAAAAAAGTATTTTAATCTATGTCAAAACTCATTCTGGCCACCCCAATTGTTTACCCAGTAAAAAGTCAAAAGAAAATGTGTAAGCTCATTTTTATTTAATTTACAGAATGTTACCTCAAACCACAGAGTAAATGATGTTATCGGAACTGAGGAAGGACCGCAGACTCTAGTTGGTCGCTTTATGTACGGACCTTTGGACATGGTGACACTGACAGGAGAAAAGGTATGTACTGTAGGTCTGTTTAATTTAAAATTTACTTAGTTTAATATTTCAGCTTTTTTATCTACCTCTTCTACTTCTGTAGGTAGACATTTATTTAATGACGCAACCTCAGTCAGGACGCTGGGTGCACTTTGACACTGAAGTTACCAACAGCAATGGCAGAGTGTCTTACACAATTCCTGACAGTAAGAAGTTGCCTGTAGGAGTTTATCCTATTAAAATGGTTGTTAAGTAAGTATTTCAAAAAGGGTAGACACGGGTCTATAAAAGATTTTATAAAATTATATAAATTACAGCAACAAAACTGTTTACAAACTTTAGACTGACTAAAAAATTATTGCATCATCAGAGAGAAGTAAAGAGGCAGATTGAATTTTAGGTAGCTGCAATTAGTAAGTGTAAGTGGCTGAAGCATGCTTGCAAATGTATTTAAACTGGCTGTATAAACTTGCTGTATTTTTTTTATAACAAATACAAATCAAACAGCATGGTTGTGTAGTGATTAGCATATTGGCATCAAAGCAAGAAGTTTGTGGGTTTGATTCCTGGGTCTTTCTGTGTAATGTTCTCCTCATGCTTGCGTGGGGTTTTCTCCCACAACCCAAAAACATGTGCAGACTGGTAGACTGGTGGTTAGCCTGGTTGCCTCACAGCCAGAAGGTCCCGGGTTTGATTCCCTGCACTTCCGTGGGTTTACTCCGGGTGCTCCAGTTTCCTTCCACAGTCCAAAAACATGTACATTACGTTGATTGGTGATTCTAAATTGCCTATAGAAGTCTGGTCAGTGTGAGTTTGTTTGTCTATGTGTAGCCCTGTGATAGGGCAAATGGCAGGCTTACACCCTGGTCAGGTCACCAGTCTATGTGCACTGGACCCCGAGTTAGGGAATAAGTGGAATGTTGAAAAGATGAATATTGCTATTAAAAAGATCCTAAATTGGTCTTAAATTTAACTTTGAAGATACCCTCTTAATTTTTTTTTAGTTAATAATTAATAACTAGTTCAGTAACATATTTAAAAATCTTAACGTATTGGTATTTGAGCTATTTACTAATCAATCAGCAAGTTTCTAGACAGTTCCATTTACAGAGGTACTGTTGTTTATTAATTGGAGGCTCAGCAATAGTTTCTAACATGCTGCTAACATACTGACTATCAATAGTGTAATCCAGAGGTCCCCAACCCTTGGGCATGGACTGGTATTGTAGGTCATATGGGACTGGGTGGCACAGATTGCCACCATTGCTAGGAAACAAGCTCAGGGCTCTCACTGATTTATTGTTGGAGTGAGTTGTATCTTTATGCACTTTATTTTTTTTTTGCGGTGTATCCTACTGAGAAGGCATTTCCAATGTTACCATAGTGACCAGTGAGTGTTGTTACTCATGTTGTGTTGTTGGTGCGATGTTACACGGACACTGCTAATAAAGTTGCATATGTTGCATACAATAAATTTTCTTTTATTGTTATATTTAGTTAATTCCATAGTTTTTATGCCGGTTGTATCATTCTATTTTGTTGTGTTTATCCGCCATACCGTGAAAATATTGCATAAGCGGTCTGACAACTGGTCTGTGGTGCAAAAGGTTAGGGACTGCTGGTATACTTTACTCCTTTCTACAAGGGCAACCATATACTAAATATACAGTATAGTACAGTACAGTATTTTTAATACAGTTGAAATTTGCGTGGTTTGTGATTTTTTTAAATGTATTTTATTATTTAAATTAATGTTATTAAAATTTTAAACTGGCCATTTATTCTATTTAACCACTTTTTTCTGTTTTTGTATATACTCTTATTATTTCTCTTGGATCGTTCAGGGGAGACCAGTCGAGTGCAGAAGCTTTCCTGACTGTGCTGCCCCGTGGAATGGAGTGTGTGGTGTTTAGCATTGATGGATCTTTTGCTGCTAGTGTGTCAATTATGGGCAGCGATCCTAAAGTAAGGGCTGGAGCTGTGGATGTGGTCAGGTAAGTATTAATGAAAAAAAGGTAGAACAGTTACTGAATAATAACAGTTAGTACAGGTAAATTAGTGTGTAGAATAATAGTGAACATACTGTATATTTGTTATAAATATCAGTAAAAAATAAGCTCTATTTCTGATTATATAATACTTCGAGCAACAACAGCATTTCGATCAAAACATTTTAGAGATTAAAGACATTTTTTTTTCCACAATGGGCTATCAGCACCTTAATTTGGTCAATACAGTTTAAGAAACAAGAAAACTTCCTTTAGCAGGGTGTATATAGAAAAAAGTTGCTTTTTGTTTATCCCCTTATCATCCATTTAGAAGAGAAAGTTTATTTTTTTAACAGTTTTTTTCAATAGTTTAAGTCTAAGATTAGGTTTAGGTTCCGTTTGGGATTTAGAAAACCAGTATGGATTTGTTACTGGATAGAGACTTAAAGCACTTTTTGGATTAGTCACTCTGGATTAGTGCATCTGTCAAATATTGTAAATTAAATATTAAATATAATTTAAAAAATCATGATATTTTATATTAAATGTGCTTTTTAAGCTTAAATCATTCATTCATTTATTCATCTTCTATACCCGCTTATTCAGGCAGTGGTACAACCTGGCCAGGCCATCACAGGGCCACACACACGTGCACACTCACACCAAGGAGCAATATAGAATCAACCTTATGTACATGTTGAGAAAACTGGAGTGCCCTAAGGCACGCAGGCACGGGGGGAACTTGCAAACTCCAAAAAGAAAGAAACCCAGGACCTACTTGTTATGAGGCGACCGTGCTAACCACTACGCCACCCCACCACCTATCTTAAAACATGTTAAACTGTTGTGACAATTACCATTGTAAAAAGTGCTATACAAATAAAAATAAAACTTAAAATGTGCTTTATATTTTATATTCTTTAAAATAGCCAGCCTTTGCTTTAGTTCCGCTCTTGGTATTTTCTCATGAAACTTCATGAGGTAGTCACCCAAAATGGTTTTTCAACAGAGTTGCCAGAGATGCTGAGCACTTGTTGGCCTTTTTGCTTTCACACTGCGGTTCATCTCATCCCAAGCCATCTCAATTAGGTTTGGGTCAGGTAACTGTGATGGCCAGGTCATCTGTTGCAGCATTCATTTTCCTGGTCAAATAACCCTTACACAGCCTGGAGGTGTGTTTGGGGTCATTGTCCTGATGAAAAATAAATGATTGTCCAAGTAAACACAAACCGAATGGGATGGCATGTTGCTGCAGGATGCTGTGGTAGCCATGCTGATTTAGTTGTGCCTTCAATTTTTATTAAATCCCCAACAGTGTCACTAGCAAAGCAACCTCACAACCTTACACCTCCTTCCTTCCTTCTGCTTCATTGTGGGAACCATGCATGTAAAGATTATCGGTTCACCTTTTTTGTGTCACACAAAGACAAGGAGAGTAAAACCTCCAGACCAAAGCACAAACCATTGATCTAATGTTTATTTATGTTTCTTGGCCCAAAAAATCTCTTGTGCTTGTTTTTTTTAAATAGTTTTTTTAGCATCCATCTGACAAATAAGTGTCTACAGATGTCTTCAGGTGTCTACCTCATGTTTATTAAAAGAATGCCAAAAGTGTGCAAAACAGCAATCAAAGCAAAGGGTGGCTATTTTGAAGAATCTAAAATAAAAAAAAATCACACTTTTTGTGTTTTTCAACCTACCTTTATGAAAATAATAAAAAAGATTTGTCCAAATTTCTAAATGGTAGAGTACATACACTATATTATTGTATTGCAATAATATCGTAATAATATAATAATGGAAACATGGAAGGAGTTAAAGTGTAGGCTGTTATGTAAGACCCTTATTTTTTTTGAGTGATAAATGCTTTTATTCAATCTGTCAAAGAGAAAAGTGCTAGTAACAATGTTGTTTTTGTTTCAAGACACTGGCAGGACTTGGGTTATCTTATTATCTACATTACTGGGCGTCCGGACATGCAGAAACAGAGAGTAATGTCCTGGCTTTCCCAGCATAATTTTCCACAAGGGATGATCTTTTTCTCTGAAGGCTTGGTGCATGATCCACTGCGGCAGAAAACCATTTTTCTTAAAAATCTTATTCAGGAGGTAAGATTGGCTTAATCTGGTGTGAATCAATGACCTGCAAGTAATAGTTGGTGATGGTAATGCACCAAGTTAGTATGCCACAAATAATGAAAGAAAAATAAAAACTTCCCCATGTACTTCATAGCTATAAAAAAAAATTATTAAAATAAGACATGAAAGCCATGCTTAAAAGACTACTGTTACAAAAAAGACGCACAGACATCTAGATCTGTTTATTGATAGAGAATCAAAGAACTTATTGTATGTCACTGCAGATTAGGGTGTCTGCCAAATAATGTAAAATAAATGTAATGATAAATATTTATGAACATTTGCATAAGATTTGGGGATAGTACATTTGTCTTATCTTTCTTGTCATTCTTTGGTCTGGTGTTCTGACCTACAGTCACTTTCAGATAATGCAAATGCACTCTTTTGCCACTGTTTTAATTAAAATCTGTTTGTTTACCACTTTGTTAGTGCCATATCAAGATTACTTCAGCCTATGGCTCTATGAAGGATATCTCTGTCTACAGCATGCTGGGTCTTAGCCCAAATCAAATACATATAGTGGGCAGACCATCCAAGAAATACCAAAACCAATGCCAGGTGAATTTTTTTATTTATTATGTGTACCCTGTCTATAGTCCTGTCCTTGTTGTTGCTTTTCCTTTGCTGCATCCTCACCTGACCTAACCAGGTTTTATTTTGCAGTTTCTCAGCGAGGGCTACGCTGTGCACCTTTCATCACTGCAGTTTGGCCACCGTGCCCGGGCCAAAAAGACCTCATCAATGCGCATGCTGCTGCGTAAGAGCTCTTTTGGCCTGTCTTCAAAGCCAGACTTTTTGTCCAAGCGCACACACTTGCGACGCACCATGTCGGTGCAGCAGGCTGAGCCTCCCATGACTTTGATTCCCAAACCAGAGCGTGCCCAAAGCCAACCTGAATCTAATAAAGAGACTGGGGGTAATGAAGGAGGTGGTCATGTGATGTGGGTCCGGACTAGCATGCATCGAGGTGACACCACTCCCTGATTCCCACTAATAGCCAGGAGGTTGAGAACATAAGGACATGGTATCAGTAAAGTGTTATGGTAAGTGTTAATATACATTCAGCCATCCATCAATCAATCAATCAATCAATCAATCAATCCATGCATTGTCTATACCCGGTTATTCTTAATCAGGGTCACGGGGATCTGCTGAAGCCTATCTCAATTTTATTAGGCAAAAGGCAGGGATACACCTGGGACAGGTCACCAGTCCATCACAGGGCCACATGCAGACAAACAAACACACTGTCACACTCACTTTTATAGATAATTTATAACAAACATGTTTTGGGACTGTGGGAGGAAACCAGAGTGCAAGGAGTAAAACTAACATAAACCTGGGAACAACAGGCAGCCTACATACAGAAAGACCCCTGTCTGGAAAACGACCCTGGGAGCTTCTTGCTGTGTAACAACAGTGCTGTCTATGCTGCCCTCTGTTGACAGCTAAGTGTATTAGAATAATAAGTGGTTTAAATTATTATTAGAATTGTTATTAGTATTGTAACTTACTCTTAGTGAAATTGGTGGTCTTCTTTTGAAACAACTCTTCAGGCCTACATTAATTGGGAGTGTGTTGTTCATGGTTTTTTTTTTGGCTTTGTCTATCCACAGTATCTTGTTCATCTAATCTAACTATTCAAGTACTGGGAGATAACTAGATTATTTGAGTGTAAATATGTACATTCATTATTTATTTATTGAAAGTCTAGATACAGTCAAAAAATTTCTATTTATTGAGGAGCTTCAAATCGACATCATGTCTAGAGCTAATATATTTAACCAGTGTAACACTTCTTTAAAATTGATGGGTTCCAGGTTATGCTTTATAATATTTATCTTTAGAATTTTTTTTTATTAAATGTAACATACCAGTTACATCCTGGTCACATGTATAAAATTTATTCTTTAAAAACATCAACTGCATTTACAATTAAAATGACTGCACTAGTCCAAAAAGGGAAAAAATAAATCTTCTTTTGATTTATTATATAAAGCAAGTTTACCATTTTTCCAGTGGGGCCTTATTGATATGCATAACCAAACTCTTCATAGAGCTATTATTAGAAGCAGTCCTCTGCCTGGCTGCTGTGACATTCCTTTTACCACTAAATTCATTTTTGCTGTCAAGGGTGTCATCTATGAAGAAGGATTTTTTTCAACCATCATTAATTCATAATTTACTTACGAAGTAAAGATTTTTGCTTCGGTCAATGTGACTGATTGTATAGCTTGGTAAACACTGTAGCAGCTTTATTTATATTTTTTAATTCTTCTAGGTAATCAAACAGGTTGTCATGCCTTTGTATCTCATCTGTCTTAATCTTCAGATTAAAACTTTTCGGGGTTTTTTTGTTTGGTATTGTGATGATTTGACGTGCTGTCTGTCTTCACTGAGGTTGGCCTCCAGACCTGTTTCAAGGTGTTTTGCAAGCCTGGTACCAGGCAAAAAGACTCCAGCTAAAAGAACTGGATGTTTAGGGCAAAGCATGCTTTTTGAACAGGCGTTTGTTTGCTCTGGCAATAATCCTTCTGTGGAAATACTACAGACTCAAATACTGCTGCTGGATAGCTATCCATGAGCTGGCTTGTAGAAATGGAGCTCCAAATAAGCCCCAAATAAGTTTTTTCATGGCATGACACTGTAGAACCATTGCAAGAATAAGTGTTATAGTTCCCCTACCACTGCGCAAGGTCATGACGCACATCCCATCTCTCATACCAGTAATGTCCATAGCTGTGGATGGGCTTTCAAATGA
Source organism: Sisor rabdophorus (assembly GCA_026260075.1). Lineage (NCBI taxonomy): Eukaryota > Metazoa > Chordata > Actinopteri > Siluriformes > Sisoridae > Sisor > Sisor rabdophorus. The sequence continues at coordinate 6,836,628 of JAOTQW010000039.1, read as the reverse complement.
AAGGATCATTGAAAATCTGTGATTTCTCTTACTATGGCCCAATAATAATGTTTTGCATAATTCTTTACATTTGTGATGTCTTGCCTTTCACTTAAGTGACTATTGTAAATTGCACTATTTCAAATTAAATATTGTACTATAACAGTTTATTATGTATGACTGAATACAGCAGTGTTTACCATTAAAATAAAGTGACTGTATTGTATTATTGCTTGTTCAAAGTTGTGACTGTAGTGTCCTGATATTACACAGTAATTAGATCATTGTTTAATCCAATGTTGATAATGTTTACATTCATTGGAAATCAACTATACATAGACTTAAAACTATTAGACCAATGTTTAAAATTAATAGTACTTTAAAAAAAAGAGAAATCTTTATGTAACATGCTGGGCAGTGCATAAAAAGTATCTACATAATCTATACACAACAATAATTTGTATATTGTATTTCTTTGTCCTGTTTTAAAATTTCTTCCTTTTTTTACCCATTAAAAATGTACACATCTTGGTAACAGTCGTGGACTTTTATGAATTGTTTTTAGTGTTGAGGTTCATATGCTTGAAATGCATTTTGAATCCTACAGTATACTAGTTTTTCTGTAGCACTCTAAAGAACCATTTGTTTCAGGGGATTGTTGCAATGAATTGTACTCCACATTGACACTGATAGATTTTTGTGGATAATATATTAGTATAAGGGTATGAGTCTAGGTTAAACTAGATATCAATAAATATCTATTAGTTGTTATGAAATTACGTCTTTTTAAAACTTGAAGCACTCTAATAGAATCAAAATCAAAATATAATAAAAATCAAAATGACAAGAGATATTCGTCTCTTGTTTTTTCTATTCAGGAAAACTGTTTTTTATTGAAGAAACTGAAAGTTGTAACCTTTTTTAATTTGCCTAACCAAAGTAATAGTTAATAAATATTGTATTAATTGTAAATGTTCATAGTTTGATAAAAGGCAGTCATGGTGTCCTTTTTTCTTTTTTAAGTTTGTGATAAATAAATAAAATCCAAATTTGAGGCAGCAGCCTGAGTGTCTATGACAAAGAAATTGTGAAACAGATATTTATTTGGATTTATTTGGATCTCTTGTGAAGTGTGAATTTCTGAATCCATATGCACAGTATATGATTGTATTTTCAGCCATGTAGATGTGTATAATCTCTTTAAGATAAAGACTTATGTATATCAGAATATATAGTTGCATTATATCCAAGTTATTGAATTTTAAGATACTGCTCTGTTGTTTTTAAAGGATTAAGGTGGTGTAACTGACAGTTGTGGCCAATAAAATGGCTTTTGGCTCAGTGTGTAATGAAACCCTGTACATTGATTCTATTGCATACTGTTAAGTGATTTACTGTAAAGCATTCACTGTACAAACGATAACAAGATGTTGACATTTCTGGTAACCAGAGATAAATTTTATGAAAGTACATGCACCTTTTCATGTGAAAATTTGTTTTTCATTTGTAACTTTATGGGTATGTCCAATGGGGATTATTTTAAATCAACTACAATATTATTATTAGTAGTATTATTATTATTATTATTCAGTGGCATGCTGTCAGCATATCCCTCTCTGTTGGTCTAAACACTTTTGGCAACTGACATACATTTGCAACATTATTTTAAATATTTGTTCTTTTTAATTGTATTAATTTATTTCCAACCATTTTTAACGTTGCTGCTTTCAGTATGTGTGTGGATGTTTGCCCAATCAGGTGTCTAGTTTCTGTAATGTGCTAAAGCCTTTAGAATTAGTGGTGCTAAAGTGGTGGCATATTTTTCTTTTTTTTCTAACCATACAATGAACTTACCTTTTTTTCATCAGTATAAATTCTTATAGCGTAACACAAAATGTGTCTGTGGAGTTTAATTAAAATTATTACGCCCACAATGATGTTTGTAATGTAGCAAACCCTCAATGAGGTTTCTTGCTTTAATAAAAATGGATTTCATCCTCAATACGCAAAATGCCTCTCTGTAATGCCATGACATATATATTGTCTTTTTGTATAGTATTGATGGTTTCTGTAATTGTGATGTGATAGTATTAAGAGGTGTATCACTGGGGTGAATCTCACCTAAGGCTCAGGTAGTATTTGTAAAAAAAACCCTAGTAATATTCTATATTATTGTGTGAGTATACTTACTGTTTGATTTATAGGTTTAACCAATAAATATAACTAAATTAAAATAACTAAAGGGTTCTAATTTTACTGCACTATACATTACCATTACCTTTCAGTTGCCGAAATGCAGCAAAGAACTTAGTTAAAAAAGAAAAATTCGAATCCCTGTACCTTTAAATATCTGCTACCGAAACACAGCATCTTACATAAGATAAGTTACCTAAGCACCCAGGTTTAACCCAGTAAGCTAATGGAGATTGGACTCCCACTAACTGCCCTTACTGGACAGGTCCTGTGCTGCCTCGGCTACTGCACTTTTATATTTTAAAAATAAATAAAACTAAATAGTTTTTCAGTTACATATTCATGATCATGATCAGTTGGAATAGATTATTTCTGAGGCATATCTGTGACTTTTATATCTTTGTTTTAATATCTTAATATTTTCCATCTTTTCTATCTTGCAGGCAAACTTAGTATAAAATTGGTAGATTTATTAGTAAAAAGCTTTTACTACAAGTAAAAGCAAAAGTACAAATACCCGAAAAATTGCTTAATTAATGTAACAGTTTCTATATCTACTAGTACTAAGGGTTTTTATGTTGTAAAAGTTCACACAGCTATCTGTAAACATACCTGAAATGTATATAATGTAATTATGATTGATCATTTTATTTCAAAGAACTTCCTGTAGGATCATATTGTTGCTTTACTAAGCCTTTTATCTCTGCTCTTTTTGTTTATCAAGCTCTTGCAACCGTTTTTGGGTTTCCTCCTTTTCTTTGAGGAACATTTTTGTATTTCTGATCTGAATAACTCAGTTTACTCATGTTAAAAGTGGCTCTTAAACGTTGCACAGTACTGTACGATGCACATTGAATCACTGCACAACGCTGCTTCGGTAATACACATAATCACTGAGGAGAAGCATTTTTCTTGTGAGTAAATTTTTTATTATTTCATAAGAATAGAATGTTTTTAGTGGTATTTTGTTTAAATACTGAAAACTGTGATAGCTGAAAATCCGAAGACCAGTAGCAGACAAAAATGGATCCTTAAGTGTGTTACAGTGACACTGAATACAGCGTTGCAATTTTAGATTTTATTTTAGAATGTATATTAGGTAAACATGATTTTAAAATAAGAGAAAGGAAGGAAAGAAGAGCGGTATTATTTGTTTATTCGTCTTTTACATCTCTTCATATTGAATTATTTTGGACAAGCACACCCAATGTATAATTAAATACATATTAAAATATTATGTTTGCTATAGCAGTTGAGGTTTGAATCCCATTAAACAAATGTTTTTTTTTTTTTACTTAAAAATAACTAACATGTAAATCACTTCTACATGCATACAAACCTCATTGATTCAATCAAAGCTTAACACTGTCTACGTGTCACCTAATCAGTGAGCGTTTAAAAGTTGTGAAACATTTTTCCTAGAAAACAGGAATTCTCAGCTGCAGCTGAGACACAGTTGTCTTTGGCAAGTTTGGATTTAGTGAGATCCTCTGAGATTATCATGGACGGATGTAATCCCAGAGCTGAAGCTCTTTCAATGGAGCCCAGTGCCAAGCTCTTCTGCTGTCACTCTGTGAGACGCTGGTTCCCTCTGGCTTACAGAGAGGAGATCTACTACATCCTGAGAATGACTGGACCCCTGGTAAGTGCCTAGGCAAGTAAAAATATAAATCTTAATTTACACCAAAATAGTTGTAAATAAAATTCAATAAATAAAAAATGTTTGCCTTCATACAGAAAGTTTGTTTTTATGTGAAACTAACAGCACTGGTTAATATGATTATTCTTAAGGGTAATCATATTAACCAGTGGCACGGTGGTGTAGTAGTTAGCAGTTTGCCTTACAACATTAAGGTCCTGAGTTCAATTCCCGGTTTACTCCAGGTACTCTGGTTTTCTCCCACAGTCCAAAAACATGTACTTTGGTTTGTTTTTCAAGTAACCATAGCACAAGAATTGTATAGGAATAAAAAGATCAAGAGCAAAACTGTGCTATTATTATTTTTTTCAATCTTTGGACAGTTGTTTGTTGCTGTATAAAATCTTTTTTATTCTTTTATCTCTATTGCTTGTGTTTGTTTTCCCAGCTAGTGTGCCGGTGCCTCAATTTCCTTCTTTTCTTTGTGGTCACAATGTTTTGTGGCCGCCTGGGGAACACTGTACTAGCAGGATATGGCATGGCTTCAGCTGTGAGTGCCGGTATTGCTGTATACTAATGTCAATTAATGTTTTTGCAGAATGTTTTAATAAAACAATCTCCTGCTTTTTTAGGCATGATAACTCATAGAGGGGTTTTATGTATTTTTTAGACAATAAATATCTCTTCTGCAGCAACAGGATTAGGGCTATGTTTGGCCTGTGACACACTGGTTTCACAGGTGGGTAATGCAATTAAAATGCAATTTTTAATTGCCCATAATAAAAGTTATAAGTCATATTATTCTTTAATAATTTAAATACATAAAAAAATTGTTTTAAATGCTTTAGTTTGATTAGTGATTATATACATGCTGTAGTATTAAAATTCTGTACTTTTTATATTTACTTCAGTTTAGTAGTTAAGTTTGGGTTGTGATACGTTCTTTTACACAGACTTTTGGCAGTAAAAATCTGCTGCATGTCGGTGTAATCCTGCAAAGGAGCATTCTGATCTTGCTGCTCTTCTGTCTCCCCTGTTGGGGTGTCCTTATTAACACCCAGTCCCTCTTACTCCTGCTGGGACAGGATCCTGATATAGCCAGGTCAGACCCTTTTTTGGTATACCAGATTATATACCGTAATTATTACGTTATGTATGTAACCTGAAGTTTTACCTTTACTGCAATTTAACCTTTTCTTCATCTGTTATGTGGCAAATTGTTTAAAAGCTGTAGTGAAACCAGTTGATATATAAAAGGGTATAATAAGTATGTCACATACACTATATTACCAAATGTTTGTGGTCATCTAAGCATCACAAACACGTGGTTTCAATCATCATATTCCAGATTTATTTTTGCTACTTGATGAAGCTTTTCTCTTCTAGTAAGACTTTCACTACAATGTGAAGTTTGACTCTGAAATATCTCTTTATTCAGCTTTAACAATATTAGTGAGATCAGACACTAATAAAGTAAGTAGGTCTGCAGTCCAAATTCCAGAAATTCCAGTTCATCCCAAAGGTGTTCAGTGGTGTTAGGATCAGGAGATTGTGCTGAACACTTGTGTTTTTTCACTTTAATAATACCACCATCTGATAATGAAGCTTTGTGCTCAGAGTCATTGTTATGCTGGTGAGTCATATGTAACAGTGGTGGAATCTCTTAAATACAGTAAAGAAATAATGTAATACTACAACACACAAAAACATTCTACACAACTGTGTGCTTCCGTATTTGTAGCAACATTTTGGAGAGGAACCACATATGATTCTGATGGTCAGGTGACCACAAACGTTTTCAAAATATTGTATGTAACTCGTAATTGTATATCTACTGGTTGTGTATACTATATGGCCAAACAATTGTGAACACCTTACCAAGATACCTATGTATGTGTGTGTGTTTTTCCCCCTTAAACTGTTGCCACAACATGCCACAACAACAAAAACGCACAACTAAATGTTAAAAAATAAAAAACAAAAAAAATTAAAATCAAGCATTTCTTTTTCATATTTTTACTGTATAGTGTAATTAAAAAAATCACATGTGATGTAAGGTGTCGCAGTACTTTTGTCTATAAAGTGCATGTAAAAAGAATGACTAGCTAATATTAAAGTCGTCATAGTCTTTGCATACACTTGGATTTTAGTAACAAATACTAATAATCAGCATGAATGCAAAAAAATAAACGCCCATAAGTAATTTAAGATGGAGAAAATGTGTTACTCATTCTTTACAAATTACTAATTTACCAATTGTTTAACGGGTCTGCCTTTTAAAATGAATCAAGGGACAAAGATTACCCCGTCCTTTGAAATAAGACAGTCATGCTACATCACCTAGTTCTCCTGTAAATCTGTTTTACAGCGATGGACTCAAAATGACTGGTTAATGTTACAGTGGCATAAGAATACACACTAACTGACACAAACGTGTTTTGCCCTCTGTTAATACTATATCAGCTCCACTCAAAGCAGAGAATTTGCATTGAATGACCTTTTACTGAGATAATGATGTTATGTTGCTAATGTAGGCAGTTGCCTGGCTTAAATATTAAATTTATACAATGTATAATATGGACATTTTCAAAAGAAAAAAAAATCATTGCTCCAAGAAAGAGTCCATGTGCCGTCTAAAAGCACTGGTCTGTTTTTCTACTTGTAAAATAAATGTTAAAATGTCTGCTGTGTGTCTCATATTGTAATGTTCTTTAAAATAGATTTCACACAAAAATAGAATAATACAGTTATAATTCTTGTTGGTTTTTAAGGGTAGCCCAGATTTATGTTGAAGCCTACCTTCCTGCGATACCAGTAAGGCAAATATGCTCAATGTATTTCGTTTATGTATCATTATAAAACATACATTTCATGAGCTAAGATCATCTTTACCTTATTTTCTGTGTTTTTCAGGCAAAATTTTTGTACCAGTTGCAGGTATCCTACCTCCAAAACCAGGTTTGTTGGATGAAGTGAATTGCTCTGTTTTGTAAACAGTCATAAATATCTGGAATCTGTATGTATTTTATATCTGCATCTCTGTTTAGGGAGTGATTATACCTCAGGTGTATGTATCGCTAGTGTCCAATGTTGTGAATGTGCTAAGTCATTACATCTTGCTATTTTGGTGGGATCTTGGAGTACAGTGAGTGCATCATTTCTTTATATTTTTAGTTCATTTTAGTCCAAAGAAAAATGCTCAATAGTTTTGCATTTTTTGCATTTCAGCGGCTCGGCAGCAGCCAATTGTTTTGCCCAGGTCTTTAACTGTTTCAGTTTGTTTGCTTTCATTCTCTTAAAGAAACTTTATGTTAAGACATGGGAAGGTAAGCATGTTTCTCTGTACAATACAGTCTATTTTGTACGTTATACTTAATGCTGATAGTAATGGGCTTAACAAAACATTTCTCAGTTAGACAGCGCTAAAACAAGTTTACAGTTGATAATTTCTCCTTTTTTTCATTTTAGGCTGGTCCACAGCATCGTTAAAGGATTGGGGCAGTTACATGAAGCTGGCTATTCCTAGTACACTCATGTTATGCTTTGAATGGTGGATCTATGAAATTGGAGGTTTTTTAGCAGGTATGGTTTTAAACAAATAATAGTTTGTGAATGTTATTATAACATCAGAACTTACTTTGCTTTTTCTTACAGGAATGCTAGGGGAAGTCGACTTGGCTGCTCAGCATGTCGTTTTAATGTTGGCTTATATTAATTACATGGTAACATTATCTCCCAAAATATCACCGTTTTAGTATAATGGACTGAATAATAAACTGCTAGTCCTTTTGTTTCTTTAGATCATTCATTTATTCATTTATCCTCTATACCTGCTTATTCCCTAGCTCGGGGTCACAGGAGTCTGCTCGGGCCTGTCCCAGTGCACATAGAGCGAAGGGCAGGAGTAAACCCTGGACAGGTAGCCAGTCAATCGCAGGGTCATACATAGACAAACAACTACACACACACACACACACACTTACTCTTATGGGCAATTTTAAATCACCAATTAACCTAATAAACATGTTTTTGGACTGTGGGGGGAAACTGCAGTACCCAGAGTAAACCTATGCAAGCGTGGAGAACATGCAAACTCCACACAGAAAGACCCCTTGCCTTGGGAATTGAACCCCTTTTTGCTGTAAGAAGAGTTACAAAAGTTTGACAATGACCTTAAGCATAAAGCCCCTGAGCTCCATTATGACATGGTGTAATATTATTAGTGTGAAAAAAGTATTTGGCAAAAGGTTCTGATCAGCACAAACTTTTTGCAATACAGTGTAATGTCTGTGTCATGTGGGCATCATATGCCTTGTCATGTGTATTACCCCGGTTCTGGCATTAGTTTTGTTAAGTTGATCATCTGTGTTTTAGTCTGTCTAGTGTTTATTGAAATAACTACACTATTTTTCTTACTTTAATGTCATGTAAGCACGGTTACGGTAATTTTCTGTTTTTGTTCTTAAGCTTAGCGTCTAGGAATTTGTCGAGATTTAAATAGGTAGGCAATGTTAAACAAGGTTCTTAAGTAAACTGGCTACATTTTATACTATCAGTCCGTTTTCTGGGGCGGCAGTGGCGAAGTGTTCAGCACAGTCGCCTCACAACAAGAAGGTCTCCGATTCGATTCCCAGGCAAGGTTTGCATGTTCTCCCCACGCTTGCATGGGTTTTCTCTGGGTTCTCTGGTTTCCTCCCACAGTCCAAAAACATGTTCATTAAGTTTATTGGTGTCTCCAAATAGGCCTATAGGATGAAATGTGAGTGGTTGTTTGTCTGTGTGTGGCGCTTCAATGGGCTGGCGACCCCTCCAGGGTGTACCTCTGCCTCTCGCCCTATCAATGTGCTCTGGGATAGGCTTTTGTGGACCCCAGCCCAAACAACTTACCACTACTCCTGTATCTTTATCTTAAGCTTAAATGAAAGTATTTTCTACAGCATGCATATTCTGTGCCCATACCATGTTTTTACCTGTAGATTCCAGCTGGTTTACAAGGTGCAGCTTGTGTGCGTGTGGGTAATGCACTAGGAGCGGGAAATACAGCTGGGGCCATCCTGACTAGCAAAGTTTCTCTAATCTGTGCAGGTAACGACCCAATACAATTAGTTCTTATATGCTGCTTATATATTTCCTATCTAAGCATTCACTTGACCACATGTACTTCATTAATCTTTTTAGCTGTATTAGCAATCATTCAGGGTGTGGTTCTTTGGAGCACAAAATCAGTCATTGGATTTTTGTTCACTTCAGATGAGTAAGTGCTGTACATCACTCTGTTAATATTTATTTATAAATTTAAAAAATTATTATTATTTATAAAACAAGAACCATTGAAATAGTTTTTTGTCTTTTTCAGAATTATAGCAGAGTTAGTTTCTAAACTCTTGAACATCTACTGCCCCCTACAATTCTTTAATGGACTGCTAGTGAGTTTTTGATTTACCACTACTCTGCTGTATAATACTATCAAGGTTTTCAACATTTTTAGCTCAGAGATGTGTATGTAACAGAAATTTAAAATATCATTTATAGAGTTGCCCCAAACCTAATGTCCAATGTTATATATTCTATTTCAACCTTGATTATAGAAATCATTGTATACTTTACTATACTATACTTTAGCCTCTTATACAGAAATATACTACATTATACTATGCTACACTATACAACACTATGCTATACTTTACTATATTATACCCTCCTACACTCTTATATACAACACTATACCATGCTAACCTTCACTATACTGGGTTGAGAGGTGGCAAAGTGGTTAGCATGTTGCTGATTAAAAGAAAGTCCCGGGTTTTATTCCCAGGCACACTTGCCCACACTTGCCTGGGTTTACTCTGGGTACTTTGGTTACTTTCCACAGTCCAAAAACATTGTACCAACGTAAATTCGGTTTGCCGATAACTCTTAATTGCCCATAGGAGTGATTGAGTGTGTGGTTGTTTGTGTGGGCTTATCCCCATCTTGGACCTGTCCAAGATGTACCCCTGCTTCTCACCCTATGTGTGCTGGGATAGGCTCCAGCTTAACCCTGTAAGGTATGGAATAAACAAATATAGAAGATGAATAATATAGAAGATGTACTTTTATTCAGTCATTTTCTAAACCTGATTATTCACAAAATCAGGGTCACAGAGGTCTTCTGGAGCCTACTGCACTATTAAACCATATTATACTCTCTTATACTATAACATACTACTCAAAACTATGCCAAACTACACTGTACTATACTACACTTTACTATATTATACTACTCTACACTGTACTTTACTAAACTACACTATACTTTACTATACAGTACACTCTACACTATAGGGTATTAATATAGGGTATTATACCTTAATGAACTATACTAGACATGGTTGTATTTTACTGGCTGTAAGATTATAACTGTTCTTTCCACAGTGTGTGGGCATGGGCATTGTTTTAGGCACTGGGCAGCAGAGGATTGCAGCAATTGCCAATCTAATTGGTTATTACTGCATTGGACTTCCATTAAGTATTGCGTTGACATTTCCAGCAAAGTTACAAATTGCTGGTTTGTCCTTTTTAAAACAGTTGCATATAAATAGCTAAATTATTTAGCCTATTAAAAATATCCTTGACAAACTCTTTTTTTAACAGGCTTTTGGATGGGCCTTTTTCTTGCTGTCTTCCTACTATCAATATTTTTCATTATCATAATTTTTAAACTGGACTGGAAGAGGTTAACAGATGAGGTAAATCATGTCAAATGTTCAAATTGCTTTGTTGTTTTTGGTCACGATAAAACTAATTAGATAAAAAAAATTATGTACATTGCTTCTTCAAGGCAATTGAGCGTGCTGGAATAGAGAAAATCAGTGAGGTAGAGTTTAAAGCTGTCCATCGTCTCTCCAATAGCTTTATTCTTTCATGCAGTAATTTAAAGGTGAGTTTATCATTTTAATTTTCTATTTGGATAAATAATGCCGAACACAACATGTAATATGTTACTCAATAAAACTAGCTTCAGAATCGGGACAGCTATGAGGTTGTGGGCTCTCAGGATGTGGATGAGGACAAAAGCACTTCAGGGCCTGAGGAGAGATTGAAAGACACTCAGGAAGGAATAGACATTCTCTCCACCTCTCAGAAGATAAACAGAATTACTTGGGATGGAGAAATAAGCAATAATAAAGAAAATCAACTATCCACACTCATTATCAAGAGAGGACTGACTGCTCTGGCTGCTGTCCTTATGCTCAGTGTCGGGATGGCGGCCCATTTCATCCTGCCTCTGCCTGAGGTGCCTTCAATTACCAATAAAACTTTGGACATGGTGAACTCCACTTTAGCTTCTCCCATCACTACAACAATGTTGTTCTCCTGAAATTAGTGGGGCCTTATTAGATAAGTGTTTTCAGTTAGTTGGTATTATATACTGTAGTGTATAGAATTTTGTGTCATATAAACTTTCAGTATGAACTATCAGTATCAGAAATGTTAGCTAGCTAATATTTGTTTTAATTAAAGTACACTATATGACCTGACCAACACAACCATATACTGTGCCTAATACTTCGCGTAACATCCTTTTTGCAATTTATTGTCACAGTTTTAGCAATATATATATATATATATATATATATACACAAATTTATACATATAATAATATATAACATAATACTCCAACCTTCAAACATATTAAAATGTTTTTCACTAAAAATTATTTTGCAGCAAGCAGGCCCTGATTAACAGGCAATTCAGGCAGTCATTTGGGGTTCTTTCAAGTTATTTATATTTCCCACTGTGAGAAGCTACCACTACTATACAGTTAGTTTTGATCCTGCAATCACAAACACAACACAATTCACAACAACAGTAGGGAAAAAAATTGTCCACCATATTTTATAAAAAAATTAGCATGACAGAAAAGTTACTAAAGTTCTTGATATTCTAATCTCTATAGTAATTTTTTTTTAATCTGACTAAATATTTTTACACATATTGTATTTTCAATATGTTTCGATTAATACACGTTTACACATATAGAAATTTAAAATGTCTTTTTCTTTGCTTTCTCCTTATCGTGTTTACACAATTGGACCAAATTTTCTTGAGCTCGCCTAGGAACCCTTATTGCTAATGGCTTCCATTAGCATGAGTAAGATTTGGCACTTATGTTGTGTGGGCTGGTCTAGTGTGTCGTTAGCATATCTCAAAGGTGTCCGCTTACCCAGAGTGTAGCTTAACGATTTGTGCAGTTTTGTACACTGAAGATCTTCTACACGAACATTAGCAAATCGTGTCTTAAATTGGCATCCCAGTTCTATTAAAAAGAAAATATTTCTACAGCTAGAGATGTTCTAGACACATGTATTTTTGTAACATTTTGGTGACTGTTTATGGGTTAAGATGGACATATAGTTTCTTAAAATTTTAAAAGAACTGTAATTAACTAGTAACTTGTATTCTCACTAATTTATTAAAATACTTTAATGTCCATAGAGTATATTCTACATTTAAAATTTAAGCTAAATACTAAATTTAGACTAAATGAGCATGAATGGGGCGGCGCGGTGGCGCAGTTAGCACGGTCGCCTCATAACAAGAAGGTCCTGGGTTCAAATCCCAGGCTCAGGGTCTTTCTATGCAGAGTTTGCATGTTCTCACCGCGCTTGCGTGGGTTTCCTCAAAGTACTCCAGTTTCCTCCCACAAAAACATGTGCATCAGGTTGATTGGTGACTCAAAATTTCCCATAGGAGTGAAT
>JAOTQW010000039.1:6737623-6755045 GCA_026260075.1 Sisor rabdophorus | reverse complement strand
ACACCCACTGAACGGCAGTAGGCAACTAGTTGTGTGTGTGTGTGTGTGTGTGTGTTAAAATCTGCTCTGTACCATAAATCACTTTCCCCCCTCTTATCTTTTGTCATGTCTTTGAAGCCCAGGTTCGTAAACATACACACAAAAATAAATCCAACATACTGATGGAACAGTCTTCAATTACATGTTGGTTGATTGAGTGCACTGACGGATGAGTGTTACATCTTCATTTCCAGACTGCTGTTTGTGATCGGAGGCAAAGGTCTCTCTGTTATTGTCATAAGACCTCCCTGACTAATGACTTCGTATTTTAGGGTCTGTGCTGCATGTGCACAGAATATGCATTCAGAAATGAAATACTTTTGCATGTTACACAAGATATTAATGCATATTAGTATTACTGATATCAAATATTGTACATATATATATAGTACATCCACACCCTCTGTGAAAGAGCAGGGCAGCATAAATCCAAAGATAAGAGTAAGTAGCTGATCGACAACTCAATGAGCACTCTGTCACCCTTTGCTCTTTGCAAGCAAGTGTTATTGATTCAGCTGTAATTGATTATGGCTTCAGATGGCTTTTCAATGGACTAAGTAAAGGCTGTATGATTAGAAGGCAATGGAGACTAAAAGCTCGGCTGTCCAGAACTGGCAACAGAGATAGTGCAGAATAGATAAAAGAATTCTAAAGGCGAGCCAGAATGAGGTCAGAAACCAGAAGTAATAGGCTGCATATAATCGTATAGCTGTATTTGCTTTACAGGTCCTTCTCCTAGGTCAAAGAATTCCCAAGCCCAAACTGAAGTGACATCAAATTAATCTCCTAACACTACAACCTTTTGTTTCTAGAGAAGTCTAGAGAGTCATAACTGCGTAATCTGTCTGTTAGTTTCTGAACACAAAGAAACACATCTGATATATATTTATTCCAGTCATTAAAATGACAATAATATGATTTTTTTTATTTATCTCTGTGTTACTTTGCTAATAAGAAGCAACACAGCATTACTGTGAACGTAAGAGTAAGTTGATGTATATCTATCTCATCGTGGGCTTATTATAAATTCAGTTTAGACATATCAGCACTTCACATGGTCCAGGTTGCTCCTATTGACTTGCCACCAGTGCTTTTTTATGCTGAGTTTGGATTTCTTCAAGTATTCCTGACTTTCTATAACAATATCATATTATTCGCACTGTACTATGTTACACGAGAGATGAAAGTGAATATGTAATGACTACATCTGTGCAAAAATAGGGATACTAATATGTCCTAAATGCTCCTTATTGTAGTAATGTTAAATGGGTGTTTTTGATAGCATAATTCTTTGTGTGGGGAAATAAAGGTGCAAAAGGTGGTTTTTGTTTACAAACTACCTAGGTGAACAAATAACTATTTTATTAGGCAATTCTAAAAGACAGAAAGGGTAGAGGTCAGACAATTGGTAAACAAGAATAAATTAGAAAAGGTTAATGAATTAACAATAAGCAGACAAAGGTCAAAAGAAAAAGGCAAACAGGAAAAAAAATATTTCACCATGGGACAATGCTAAAGCGAGAGAAAGTCTGTGTGAAACGGAGTCCAAACTGGGGGGTTGTGAATAGTGTTTGCTCAGATAGCTTGTAAAGGGACCTAGAAGAGTTCCTTAGAGCAGTAGCCATTTTAGTGTTTGAGGTGCTGAAGCTGCCCTTGGCAGTGACAGGTGTCAAGGAACTGACCTTTTTCAAACAAACCCACTAGTATTCGTGCTCATGTTTTACTAGAGATCATTGCTTCACCTAGCAGAATATTAGATATTACACCCAAGGACCGCTGACTGAACATCTGATGCAATCAGAAAACGTAGCTCTCCAGGCGACATTAGTTTTGTGATAATTATTGGTCCACTAGCCACAACCCCAAGCCATCTGACATAGCCTAAGACTGGGCCTGCACAGGGTCATTGTGATGCTGGAACATTTTTAAAGTACCTTAATTCCATTGAAGTAATAATGTAATGCTGCAACAGACAAAAACATTGTGCCTTCATATTTGTAGCAACATTTTGAAGAGGAACCACATATGAATCTGATGGGCAGGTGACCACAAACTTTATGTAATTGGTGACATTAGTCACTAGTAATAAACAGTAATTAGTGATAAACAAGTGAAATTGATTATAGCTGGCAATTTATACCTGTTTCCCTGGTATCTGCTTTCCAAGCTGTGTGCGTGTTTGCATGTGTCCATGTTTCTTTGCTCTTTCTGGCATTGTTACATGGTGTACAGAACACATTAAACAATTTATTGTCTTGACATCCATAACATTCTTGGGTGTCTCACTATCAATAAGTATTAAAATAGAAAAGATGGTCATATGACAGGGTCACAGACTAAGGATCACAGAAATTGGGAGTGACAGTATATGTTCATAATTATGCTGCAAATAAGAGAACTTAGGAGGCCTTCAAATGCAAAGCAGTTGGGAAGCACAGTCAGAAAGCTGAACATAACATAACGTCTCACTTTTGATTACAATGAATGTTTTTAAAAGTTTTAAAACATTAAACACAAGCTGGCTAAAGAAGATTTACTTTTTGCTAACAATCAATTTAAGGATTCTGTCTATAAGACCACATTCATTCATTCATCTTCTATACATGCTTATTCAGAGTCATTCAATTTTGAATAAACCTAGTGTACATGTTTTTGGACTGTGGAAGGAAACTGGAGAACCTGGAGTAAACCCATGCAAGCAAAGGGAGAAAATGCAAATTGCACAAAAAGACCACATTAAACACATTAAACCCCGGACCTTCTCGATGTGACCGTGCTGACCACTACGCCACCTGGCCACCCTATATACATTGCTCAAAAAAAGTACTTGATTTACTCAGTCAGTCATAGCAACACTGATTGACAATGTCACATGCTGTTGTGCAGATGAAAAAGACAACATGTGGAAATAATAGACAATTAGCAAGATCCCCTCTTAATAAAGGAGTGGTCTTAGTTCCTATGCTTTCTGGCTGATGTTTTGATCACTATTGAATGCTGGCGTTGCTTTCACTCTAATGGTAGCACAAGACTAAATCTATAACCCACACAAGTGGCTCAGGTAGTGCAGCTCATCTAGGATGGCACATCATAGCGAGCTGTGGCAAGAAGGTTTGCTGTGTCTGTTAGTGTAGTGTCCAAGAAGGAGCCAGTACATCAGGATATCTGGAGGAGGCCAGAGGAGGGCAACAACCCACCTGCAGAACCGATACCTTTGCCTTTGTGAAAAAAGGAACAGGAGGAGCACTGCCAGAGCCCTGCAAAATGACCTTCAGCAGGGCACAAATGTGCATGTGTCTGCTTAAATGGTCAGAAACTATAAGGGTGGTATGAGAGACCAACGTCCACAGGTGGGAGTTGTGCTTACAGCCCCACACAGTGCATTACGTTTGGCATTTGCCATAGAACACCAATATTGGCAAATTTGCCATCTAGCCCATGTGACAAACGTGACAGAGTCTAGAGATGCCATGGAGAACATTTTACTGCCTGCAAGATTTTGTTGTCAGCACATTCAGCTATGTTAAGAAAAAGGTATGTAATAAGAATATATCATCTATATCTATATTAGTTTAGATCTATTATGTTATTTTAGTGTTACCTTTATTTTTTTCAGCAGTGTACATAAGACTACACAATACCTGCTGAAAGCCTGCATGACACCTGACATGAACTAAAATAGATTTTTCTCTATTTCATCTCAGATATGTCAGTAAGTTGTGATGTTAACCCGGGGATGTGATTTATGGAGTCTTATTTTATGTGCAATACACCTGAAGTTCACTAAGCTACAGTATCACTATAAATGGGTTATGGTTTTGATAAAATATGGCCTTAAATCGGATATAACATTCGGCCTGAACAGTATTAATATGACCTAATATCACATGATTTGCATTTAAAAACTAATCACGTAGCTTGATGTTAGCTTTAACTGTCAGTAAAGCTACTGTAAATAATTGCCATGTGTGTTTAAATTATGCAATAGATTGACAAGGAGTTAGGTCATTGAAAGGGGTTAGTATTTGGTGTACTGAGCCTCTTTCCATTAATATGCCTCATATAAATGAATAAATAAATAAACAACTAGTAAAGAAACTTGAGAAATATGAAAGTTGTAAGTGCAATAACTATTAAAAGATTAGCCAGCAGTGATCCTTGCGCCCATGTTATTCAGCTGAAAGAGCTGAAAGGTCAATAGAAGGTTGTTTGCTTTATTTGATATTTAGACTGGTCTGACTTGTGGTGACCTTTCATTTTGAAAATTCTTTCTTATTTATTATTTTTGAATACTTTTATCCTCCCTCAGTGTTTTAGTACGATCTCGTATTAGACAAGTTGCTGCCTACCACCAAAGCTGTAACCAGTTGACTCTCACGGCTGCAACGTTTCATCAAATTATGTCCAATTTCGATCACACCACAAGACCTGTGTGACCTGTTCATGTCCGTGCTGTCAGACCATTCATCTTATAAAATGAGATGGCAAGTGACATCAGGGAGACCTTTCACCCGATTGTGTTCATGAGGTGGGAGATGTCCCTGAGTAAATGTTGCTTTTTCTGACATGTTTAAAGCATGTGATGAGAAAATGCTACTCCAAGTTGTAGTTGAGTCAAAGACAAAGAGACCTGACCTGATCCCTGTCAGCGTTCTTTAAAATAAGATGTCTTCTAGTGTTCAGTGCATGTGGCATTGTTTTGGGACGCTTGTGTCATGTGTGAGAGGATCAAAGATACAGCGACAGCAAACAGGGATCTCGCGAAGTTTAGCAAATAATGACAGCCGTTATTTATTTGCTGTATTTCTTTAAAATGGTCACAGCTGTCTCCAAAATTTAGAAATTCTAGTCATGTGCATTCTTGGTTAGTTTTTTACCAATAAAAAGTGCCAATTGTTTTTATTGGGACAATAATGGGCTTCATTCCATTTGTTAAAATAGAGTTATGTGTGCTAATCAATGTAATTGCTATTAAGAAGGTTCTGGTACACATACTGCTTTATTTAATTTTGACAGTGGAAATTATGTGTGTTATGGAAGAATGATAAACAAAACATTATGTGATTAAAATTTAAATATTTAAAGCAGCTCTAAACACATTCAACCAATTTTTTGCTACAATTTTTTTGTTTTCCAAATTTTAAATAATGTTATAATAGCATATATTAAGGATTCTACCATTTCTCCTACTATTACAGTTTGACAAATACTATTCCTACTACTTCTACTACTACTACTAATAATAATAATATGAAATTTCCTTTGACATTTGATAAATCCACCGTATCAGTTTTAACAATTCTTTGACAAATTTAAATTTACAGATATGTTTCACAATATATAAAATTGTGTAAATGCTAATAACAGCTAAATATAATTTTACATTTCCTAATTAGTGTTGTTTTGTTCCTTTATTATATATTGGACTTGGTAATCTGGGGGGAAAGGTAACTCTTTTAAACATCTGAACCTTCTACAGACTTTTCTGGGAAATAAATATGATTTCTAAACAATAATTATGGTTCTTTCTTTTTCCACTAATACAATTATAACCACTACAACTAATATAACACAATAATAAGAAATAATAAGTAGAAACAGGGTGTATTTATTCATCTTTTATACCCACCTATTTTGTTGCTTCAATTTTACTGTAGCTGAATGAAGTCAGATGTTACACTCAAGCTACATATTGTAAAGAAAAAAATTAATAGAATATTGGACCTCAAAATGTGACTAAAATTTTTAAAACCCAACAAAATATGTTAAACTTGTAGCAATATAGAGTACATAAAGAACCCATATTAATTTAAACTTCCTTCTTAACCCATGCTTTAAGCTTGACATCAGGACAAAGTTTTGTTTGTATATAATATGAAAGGAAAAATGTAATTTAAATGAATGAACTTTAGTTAACTATTCAGCGCGCTTAAAAATTCCTTTTCACAGCAAGTGTGACACAGCAAGACACCCAAAGTGTGTTTTTCTATGAACTGAACTTTTAAAAAAGTTAAAAAAATAAAAAGTATTGACAACAATAAGTGTGTTTTTGCACAGAGAAGGAAGATATAGTGGATATCCTTGTAAGACCTCTTTATCTACAATTTATTGCACATTTTGTGGTCAGGCGTGGTAAAGCACATGTATTATGGGTACAGTGAGAAATGGATATTTGCACTTAAATTTAGCATCCAATTTAAAAATGTCCTTTAAAAAGACTTTTAAATACATGACAGAAAATGAGTCTACCTATAAAACCATAAAAGACAATGTGTGGGTGTGTGTGGGTGTGTGTTTCTCTCAAGTAGAGATGAAAAATTGGCCTATTCTCTGTCTCTAACAGCACATCAAAAAGCATCAGCAGGCACTCTCCTAATTAAACACAAGCAGCTTTGAGTTGTTGATTGAGTAGTGCATGAGTCACTGAATCTTTGGGCATGACTCTTACCACCCCTGTAATGTCAGCGTTCAAATGTCTGAACTTTCTCCTCAGTAAATATAAAAGTCAACACCCTGCCATCTTTCTCCTTGCATTCTTCTGGGGGTTGTTATGCATATAAAAGTAAATAGTAGTCTGTTTGATCTGACTGGCCTGCATTTAATTGACTGTGTTAGGGATGACAAAAGCGGATGAGAAAGAACAAAATAGACCAAAAAAATTACTTTTTTCCAATCTCATTTAATTTACCTTCTAAGCTGGACCTAGTCAGAATGTATTTGAGAAGAGCAGATTTCCTGTCGTATGTCAGATGGAAGAAAACAAGCTTAACAGAATGTGGTTCATCCTTCAAAGCCTATAATCTGAGTATGCACAGAGCTTGCCACTCTTGGTTGCAGTATTTTTAGCCATCCAAGATGGTGTGTTACTGTGTGCATGAGTAACAGAGTGGCACTTTTAAGCTTGTGTTCCTGGAGGCTGTCAGAGTTATAAGGTTGTGGTATGGAGCGCTGTCTGCGAAAAAGAACGCCCCTGAAGAAAGTGGCAGCGGCATAGCATTTTTTTAGACCTTTCAAGTGCAAGCGCTCCTTAAGACAGTACCACAAATAGGAGGTCTAGAAACCTAAAATAATTTTATTCCTAAATTAAAATACGTCTTCTCAGACATCCATCATATTTCTTTTCTGTTTCCTCTGATCTCTCCGTTTCATCTTGTCATCCCTCAAACCTGTCAGCGTCATGGTGCAAGAGCTAATAATTTTAAAAAATTTCTCTATGATATTCTGCATGGATACTATTTCGTCAGTCATGTTTCATCACCTGTTCTATCCTCTGATGGTTTTATTCTCATCAGTAGGTCTGTAAATGGATAGCTGCAGCTGCCCTTATGTTGGTCAGTCTCTGTTTTTGGCTTTGTTTGAGGTGTATTATACTGTCCCTTTCTTGTCCTGTCCTTCTTTAATTCTCCCTCTCCTGCTCTCTCCCTCTATGTTTTGGATGGAGGATAGAGCAGCATACATTGCATTAATTGATAACATAATATTTAAAGATTTTATGCACTTGGTCTTTATAAAACAAAATTAAGCATTGCAGAACTAGTTTGTAAAACATCAATATCAAATTTAATTGGGTCTGGGAAAATTAAATAATTCTATTTAAAAAAAATATTATTTGTAAAATAAATATCTCAAAACTCTTAGTGTAAAAAACTCAACAATATGATTTGACGTTTGACCAGATTTTTCTGTAAAATATCATTTTTGTCTAGTTCTCATTCATAAAGTACTAAATAATCCTCTGTGTCTTATACGATTTAATCTCAGCACTGTATGATCTTCTCTCGTATGACTGTAAAATTGAATGTGCTCTAGCTTAAGTGCTAATAGTCTACTTGCAAAGGTATATGAAAGAGCATTCCAAAAAAAAAACACTTCTTTTATGAATAACACTGAAGCTTCTTTAAAGTGTCATGGCTGTGCTGTTGAGGAAGAATCTTTATCCATGTATCCATTAGCATGACAGCTGGACGTTCATTTTTATCTGGTAGCATCACAAATACAGTGATTCAATTAACAGCTAAAGTCACCTCGAGTGTTTTGGACTATGCAGTTTGTTTATGCAAAAAAAATATATATATACTACATTAAAGTTTCAGTGTAAAATTGTCTGCATCTTAGAGCATCACAGGAGCCCCTAAAGAATACGCTGCAAAACAAACTTAAAAAATTAATGAACACCCTCATATTTTACAGCTGATTTGTTTGCTTTTTTAGTTACCTTTATTATTTTTTCAGAGCTTTTTGTTGTTTTTACTGTTTAGTTTTTAAGATTAACCATCAGGGTGTAACATAATTTTGGTAGTAAATATGTAGCAAATATTAGTTCTATTTCAGAAAACTTTAAAAGAAACCCAGGGGATAGAAATACCAGCATGGTCACATAGTCTGTGAATTGAGTTGATTAAAAATTCTGCTAATTGGTGATTCAACTGGGCAGAGAGCATTATTATTTATTTTTTCTGTATATATTATTTTTTTCTGCTGTAATTCAGCCAAAGCACTCATTCTGAATGCTATAAATGCTTAAAGCAGTGCTTCAGCCTTTTGGCAAGTCTCAAGAAACAAAAGAAAATGGCCTATTTATATGTCTTTTTGTATTTCTAAAGCCATTCATCTGAATAATATATTCAGATTTGATTACATTCCCAGGGCTTATGGATTTTTTATATCTAGTCATTTAACATTGATGTTTCTCTTAGAAAATCGGAAGAATTTGGTATTTTTTCTCAACTGAGGTTACTTATGTACTTGTTCTATTCTTATAGTCATTACATTCATACTACTGGCATATGTGTTTTGATCCCTGCAACTGATCCAGAATAAAGCTTCATTACTTGCTTTTTTTTTTTAATATATGTTCGCAAGTTTCTCAAGGCCTATGCTTCTAGAACACCCCCCCCCAGATAGGGAGTGATGAAAAAGCTTTTTCTTTCCATCAACCATGTAATGGAGCTTGAGTGACTCACCTGAGCGTGGCTGCACCATGTGCTTGATCCGCCTTTTCATAGACATGAAGATGGAATGATAAATGGGAACATTACCTTTGGCCACTGTGCATCATTGTAAATGACTATTTAGCGCATTCAGGATTTCTTTTTTACCTAAGCCCCTTGAAAAAAGGGTGCAATAATAATTGTTCTCATAATATTTTATTAGTTCCATAAAAGTGGACTTTATTTATACCGTGCCATTATGCTTGCCATTTTGTCTGGATGCAATGTTAACATTATGACTACTAGAGTTAACATAATGAGGACTTGTGTTCAAGAACTGATCCGAGTCAATAAAAATGCTGTGACATTTGTATTATGTTGATTTTTTTAATGGATTTTTATCCCGAGGAACTAATAAACGATAGGAACACAAAAGCAAAGCAAAAAAAATGTGGTTGTTTTGTAAATTCCTGTTTGTTCGGCTGCTGGTTTGACAGGCTGTAATTTTGTATGCTAAGCACATTTATTTTATGTGAGTGCTTGATCTGCTGTAAAAATAAAAGACATTGCTATCAACTGTGTAGGGCTGCAGCTTTATTTCCCCCAGATGAATTTAGCTATTAGGAGTGATTTATTCACCACCTATTATTTGAAGAGCCCTAATTTTTCTGATTGACGTTGGCTTTGTGTCAGTGCAAAAGTGTCAGTTAGGGTGTGAGTGGATGTATGGACGGCAGCCAAACGTGCTCTGTTCGAGTTATTTATCTCAGTTGCCTTTTAGTAAACACTGCCGGCTAGCAGACTTGTGGGTGATAGCTGTATCAGACATATTTACGTGTATGTGAGTGTGTGTGAAACGAAGAAAAAGACAAAGATAAACCATTAGGAAAGTCACCCACTGATTTATATTTATTAGCCTTGATCCTACACAGAGTCTTTAGGAAGGTCCAATGCGAGTAATTCAAGGACTCAAGCAATCTATAGCAGGGAGCAATAACAATCTTTTTATCTTGTGTGGGAAAGGAGGCTTAGTGTTAAGGATTAGCCTGATACCAAAAGACCAGTGGTTGATTCCCAGCACCACCAAGCCACCACTGTGGGACCCTGAGCAAGGCCCGTAAACCTAGTAGTTATATTATAGAGATAAATGTAAGTTGCTGCTGTAACTGTATAACACACACTTTTGGACGCTTTTTTTGGAGATTACATTCACCTTAGAAATGACACACAGTTAAGATCAGCCAACAGTGATTTTAGAAATTTACATTTTAAATATAGAGATGAGAGGCAAATGTGTTAAACAATAATTCTAATCAAATACTAATTCAAATGTAGTATTTTAAACTAAGCACTTCTGCTACAGCTCTTTTTACTGATGCACATTTTTGTTCTCTTAGCAAGAAGAGATGGAAGAATGTTGATTTGAAAAATCAATTGATTATTAATTGGGATTAAGATTCTATCTATCCATCTGACAAGTTTCTTCTGACATCTGCATTATCATTGTTATTAATCCGTCTGTCCATCCATCCGTCCATCCAGCCAGCCATCTATCTATCCATCTCTGTTTACCTACTACCACAATAATAATGCAGATGTCAGTTGGCTGTTCTATTGTGCTTTTTATAGATGACACTGTAAAAATGGATAGAAGAAGAGTTCAAAAAAATGGAAAGACAGAGTGAATTGAAAGGCAGGCCTCAGTAGAGCTGTAGATTCTTGCAGCAAGAAAGCTGAGAGAAAGAGCCACTCCATGTGGATCTGCTTCTTTTGTTGTCTTGGATGGAACTTCATGTAGTACTGCAATCCAAGCAAGTCTGCAAAGAGGTAGTGTGCCACGCCACAGGGAGAGGAGAATAGCAGAGATGAGAAGAGTGGATAACACAGCTAAAAGTGTAGTGTGTGTATAGATCAAGTCATATGCTAATAATAACACAGCTGCATTCCCACCAGGCTTTCAGTTGTGCTTGGTAATGAGGAAGAAACAAGTGACTAGTAAGAACTAGTAAGAGAAGCTCAGGCATTTGGTGTTTCTGACTGTTTGCATGACTACATAAAGCCAGATGTAAATATTCATGTGGAGGCACATAGTAAATAAGAGCTAAAACATAAAAATATATTATATATATAATATTTTTTGTATTTTACCCATAAATATATATATTTTTATATTTATGCTAAGGATGTATTTAAGGTCTTTTCTTTTCCACACACCAAAACCAATTCATTTATGACCAACTCATTAAACCTAAAAAACTATTTCTTTGCTTGTTCCAGCTGTCATTAAGTGAGCGGCAGGGATACCCATTCTATGAAAACACCAGACATTATCACCAAAATAGGTCTTGCAGTTATAAACAGGAGTAGCTACGATGCATTTTCTAATGGAGGAATGTAGATCCAGTACCTGCATATCTTTGCTGTTTCAGCAGTTCAATTGCTTTGGTCAGTTTGTGTTAACATAACATTGTTTACATTAAAAAGTGTATTTACATTAAAGGCTTCCAGCAAACTCAGTGCCACATAAAAACATGTTGTAAAATCTTTCTCATTGAATAAATCTACACTGGTTTGCCACATTGCGGAAAAAGGATACCATACCATACCTGAAACTCGTACTTATAGACCAAACATAACAATATATATTTTTTTAGATATTTTGGATATTTTTAGATATTTTTATCTTTATAAAAGAATGCAAGTTTAAATATTTAAGGAAGCAGTAGGTGTTAGCACTTGTTTTTTGAAGAAATTCAATGGCTTAGATGTTCTGATACTGAGACACTGCCGTGTAGAGAACAACAGGTGCTGTACTTCCTTTAATTTTCTAGGATTCACATTTTTCAGCTTGACTGTATACATTTTGTAGGTTTTATAATATATTAATATCATTTTAATGATTTAGCAGTTGTTGGGCTTAATTAAAAGCTAACATTTTTCAGTTCCAAAATGAAAATAATACTGCCAGGAATAGAATACATTACTGCAGGATAAATGCATGCATCTATTTTGGTGCATGTGTAATATCCTGGTTCTCTCCAGTATGTTTCCAAAATTAGGTGGAGGTAAAGCTATTTTTTCCATTTTGCACTCAGCTGCTATTTTGTGATGGAAAGTGAACACGCCTGCGCTGCTGTGGGTGGGATGAGGAGAGCAGGTGGTGAGACAATTCAAAAATGCCGAAAGAGTGTGATATTCAATCCTACTCATGTCTGTAAATGCACTGGTGACCACCCACAGAGGCATGCGATCCTACATCTGCATAAAGAGCTAAAATACCACAACAGTGTTTATTTAAGCAAATGTGCATTTATATTAATATAACAGCAAAATAAGTTATATATTAGCTCAGTTTAATTTTTAAATCTGATTAGACTGGCTGTGAATTTCAATCACATTTGCAATCTATCTCTATCCTTAAATAAGGAATTGTATGGCAGACATTTGAGTATTTATCGTGCACTATAAGGCTAATAATTGATAAAACTTTGTCAGATTTTTTTTATTTATGATTTAACATCTATGGAAGGAGAAAAAGCATTTTGAAACACTCAGGTCAAGGAAACTTCTATTATAAGAAGGAGTTCTTTAGGTCTAAGAAGAATCAATGTAATTCATTTTAATTTCATTTCATTTATTAAAAACAAATGTACTAACTTGTTTCTTGTAGATTACATATATAACACTGTAAATAAATGTTAAAAAATCTACTTGATGGGAAATTTTTACATTATTAATAAATACTTTTATTTGTTACATACTTTTATGTGTAAAATTGGTTTTCTGTCATTGGTTATTTTTCTACACCTGCACATCCATTATTACACCCATATCTATGTTAGTTTGTCCATATTTATTACTGATTATTGGTGTGTTTTCTTTTTGGTTTAACCTGGAAGAAGTGTCGTCATAGCTTGAATTGTGTGTGGTGTCAGTGGCAGGGTGCATGTGATTAGTCAGAGGAGAGATAGTGCAGTGTGTGTGTCATTAGGCGTTGCTGCTCAGGGGCTTGTCTCAGCTTGGGATTTCTGCAGGACTGATGGGGCTATGGGCCACTCTGCCAGGGGCTCGTACACCCTGGGCTCCCTTCTCACAAATTGATCTGCTCTCTTAATAGCAGTCATTGATCATCTGCAGGCCTGACTGAGGTCCTTTTAGCCAGATTGAGCACTGTGGGCGTACGCAGTGGGAAAAGCAACTGTATTTAACTAAAACTTTAACAAACTTCCAATGAAAATGACTGAAAAACCAATAGAAACATCACGAACCATGTTGTCACAGCAGGGGATTCACTTTTACACAGTCTCAGTCATAGCTTTGAGAAAGGAGACTGCTAAAAAGCCTATATAGACAAAATGACGCATGTCAATTACATTGTCTGAACATTGTATTTTTAAACTCACACTTTGTATTTCTAGACTCAACCCTTTTGATTTGTAGCTTTGGAAATTTTGCCAGAATAGTTTTAGTTAGAACAGACTTTAATGTTATGGGAAATGGTGGCTATGTGGTTAAAGTGTTGAACCAAAAACCAAACCAGAGTTTGAATCCTAGCACCAGCAAGCCACCACTTTTGGCTCCCGAGCCAGGCTCTTAATTCCTTAATAAATTGCTTAGTGTTTCACATAAGAGAGGTAAATGTAAGTCACTCTGGAAAAAGGGTGTCTGCCAAATGCTGTAAATGTAAATTGCAGGTAAGGAAGAATGGGGTGTTGCCAATGTTATAGTTTTACCAAAGCACCAATCATAACACACTATGCATGAAGCTTGAGCTTTTTAGTTCCAGTAAAAAAATAATGAACCTTTAATGTTCCACATACAAAGACATTTCAGGCAAAGGTGTGCTGCCACCTTTATAGCAAAACATTTGTAAAAACACATTTTACCGTTAAGGTGTCCACAATCTTTAGTTTTTGACACTGGATTTGTCAACTAAACTAAAGCTCACTGTGGTAGCCAAATCAGACTGTTATAACCTTACATACCGTTTTATATGCAGATGCCTCAACTGGTGGGATTGAGGTGTTGTGAAAAGACTGATAGGATTTTCAGGCTAAATAAATAAACTGAATAAAAATGACTACAGAAAGACTGAAGGGCTTCTATAGAGGGATGTTATATTAGTATGTGATTGATTGGGGAGTGAGGGACTTGGGGAAGGTGCAAGAGAATAAGGGGAAGGGAAGGGGAGCTTGCTTAAGAGCCAGGTGCTTTGGCGTTTGAGATTTATTCTTTTCGCTGTTAATTATCATGTCCTCCTTATTTTGTTTCTCCCTATATATATTTTCTCTCTCTCGCTTTCTCACTCTTTTTTGTCTCCCTCTCTCTATCTCTCTTATCTTCAGATTCTTTTCCCTTTTCCCCCCATCTTTCTTATTCTTGCTTGCTTGCTTTTTTAATTTTCTAAGTGCATGCTTTTTAATTAAGCATCAAACTCGCACAGCGGTAAAAAAAATTAACATCCGTGTATGCTCATGTCTTTTCCAGACTTCGTGATAAGCTTTCTATGATGGATTTTTTCCCCAACAGCTTCATACAGTCACATCACACAGTGCAAATGAAATACCCATATTTGCATTAACCGTTAGTGCTCGTCATTACCAGTTTCATTTTTCAGCAGTTTATGGACCTTGGTGTGCCCCATGCTCTCTCTCCTCTACCTTTTCCTGCCTCCCACCATCTGTTGTCTGTCTGCCTGTTTTTTCTGCGTATTTCCCCAAAACTCACCTCTCCACCCTCTCTAATTTAGTCTGCACCCAACATTTCCTAATTATTCTGGAGTTTTCAGATACAGGTTAATTTTGCACTTAGAAATACATTTCAGGTGCATAAATTCCTTAGTGGTTAGCATTTTTGCCTTACATTAAGAAGGTTTCGCATGCTCTTCTTTTGCTTGAGTGGGTTTACTCCGGGTACAGTTTCCTCTCACAGTTTAAAACATGTACATTAGTGTACATGTTAGTGTGCGGCCCTGTGATGGACTGGCAACCTGTCCAGGTTGTACCCCTCCTGCCTTTTGTCCCCTCAGAGAGAAGGTATAGGTTCCAACAGACCCCCATGACCACAGAATAGGGAACAAGCGGGTATAGAAGATAAATTAATGAATGCAATGAATTTAAGGTGGAATTCAATAGCAGAATTAATGCTAGGAACTGAAAGAATTGACGACTTGCAGTTTAGCCTAGAGCTTTTAACAGAATTATCCATGTTCCTCTCACATTGCAAATCACATTTTTCTTGTTTCCCTCTAATTAGCAAGACAGTAGATCTTTGTTTAGTGTTGGTGGGTATGCAAAGTAGTTACTAGAAAATGGCTATCACAAAAATTGCTCTTAAGGGCAGACTGCAGGTATTTCCATGGATATGTTATGTCATTCATTTATTTATTCATTTATCTTCTATCCCGCTTATTCCTTAGCTCTGGGTCACAGGGGTCTGGTGAAGCCTCCTATCTTTGCGCACATAGGGTGAGAGATAGGGGTACACTTTCGACAGGTTGACAGTCCATCGCAGGGCCACAAACAACGATGGGCAGAATCCTATGGGCAATTTAGAGTGACTAGTTAACCTAATGTACATGTTTTTGGACTGTGTGAGGAAACCGGACTACCCCGAGTAAAAAGCGTGGGAAGAACATACAAACTCCTAACAGAAGAAATTTTATCTTATGTATGTCTTGATTTTGTTGTGTTGAGCTTTGTTTCCATTGTTAGCCTTGTTACAGTTTAATATATTTGTGTTTATTCTATTCTATTGTTTATTCTATAAAATACCTTAGTAATGTTTTCATTTTACTATTACAGAAAATCTCATTCTAAATATGTATATAATTCTGAGTTAGAGATACACACAATAGATGGATTGATTGGTTACCCAGCAAATAATAAACATGTTGTCCTTTAGATGTATAAAAATAGACCTGGAAAAAGCCCTATATAGCTTTATAGGTAACGGAAACATTGATTCATGCTATATTCATTGTCTGTCCACATTATTTGAGGAAAAATTAAGTTTTAGCACCAGATCAATTCCATCAAAGCAGAAATGAGATGAGAAATGAGAGCAGAGAATAACTGTAAAGCAATATTTATAAATTGTAATTATCGACTTGAATACAGTGCTTTTAAAATGATTTATAGGAGTCCTTTGTACTGTAGGTGAAATATTTATGTAGTAAATATTTTGTAGTTAGTGGTGATATTGAGCTTCATGTATTCTTGTGTTTGTGTGTGCATGTAAGACAGAGACTCACACAGCTACACAGATACCTGGATTACTCCAGTGCCCTGCTTTCTGAATACTGAAAAAATAAATGTCACACTTCTTAAAATAAGAAGATATAGATTTTAATATCTTTATAAACATTTTTTTTATATTACCTTTTAAGAACAACTTGTTAAACCATCGAATAACTAGGATGATTTAATGCAAGTAAGTGATAGTGTGTGTGTGTGTGAGAGAGAGAAAAAGAGAGAAAGACAGATCGAAGTACAGACAGACAAAGGGCAAAGTGAAGGGAGAAAGATCATGTGGTTTTCTTAAAAATGGAATCTAAGTCTGTAAGAACCAAATAAAAAATGAGAAAGCAAAAAAAGTGAAGAAATGCACTTCTCTGTTTGAGAAGTAAAAAACCCTGTTGTTATCATAAATGTCATCCATCATGGTTTTTGCCATGGTTCAATTATTATCCTGGTCACCAGTCCATCTACTGAATGACAGTTTACAGTTTATAACATTTTACAGAGAGTTTTTCTGAGTAGAGGAGGCACAATTCTCCAGCTGTTCCCCTGACCTGTAACTGGAAATCGAACATTTCACCATACTTTTTCATTTTTTCCAGCACAGATCTCAGTTTGGATTTAATTGTTTTGTCATATGGCTCCAAAAGTGTTTTTGAGGCCATGGTATGTTGAAAATTACTATTATACATCACATCAAGTTGTCTGAGGGGAAAATGTCCTGTAACTTCCTCAAAACGTTTTTTATTAAATTGTTGATTTTGTATCCTTCAAGGAGTGAAAATTTGTTTATTAGCCAGTTCAGACAGAGGGATGAAAAAACGTGCATCCCAGTTGACTGTTGTCCTCTCAGGGCACTTCCTGTTTCCATGCCCCGTTCCATAGCAGGTCATCTTTAGTTCCCAGCTCAGCCAAACTCAAATAAACATATTGGACAATAGAGCTTTTCACCCACACACACACACACACACATACATACACGGTTCTTGAAGCAAATGTAACCCGTTTGCTTCATTAAACATTAATAGCAGCTTCTTATTGTAGGCTCCATTTTTGTTGCAAAATAATCAAAAGAAATGGATAGATGCAATCTTTTTTGCATTTAATAAAATAGGAATATTTATTTAAAGCATTTTTCATACTTCTACATATATCAAATGTATAGAATTGTTTATTTTTTCGTAGGGTTTGTAGGCTTTCTATATATATATATAT
>JAOTQW010000039.1:6651711-6663890 GCA_026260075.1 Sisor rabdophorus | reverse complement strand
CCTTCTTGTTGTGAGGCGACGGTGCTAACCACTGCGCCACCGCGCCGCCCTGTATTTCCTTATTTCTCAGTAAAATGTAAAAGGCTGTTTATAACTGCTGGGGCATAAGTGATAACAGTGTACTGTTTTTTGTAAATGTTCCATGTGCTGTGATTCATTTTTAAATCAGTTGCACTCATTGTAAAAATGTTATCTAAAAATTATTCACACAACAGGATAATTAACTTGGATGCAAATGCAAAATACTTAAACCAAAACATGTGTGCCGGGATAGGCTGTAGCAGACCCCCATGACCCCGGGTTCGGGAATAAGCAAGTATAGAGAATGGAGATCAAGAAATACTTTAACAAATTTTATTATACATAAATAAATACAGAAGATTAAAAATGAGCTCGTTTTCAGCTTCTTCCCTTTTTTGCAATGCTGTCTATATTTAGACCAATAGCAATGCAGACACATTAGTAGTGATATGTTTGCTGTGGTTAAAAAAAATTTAACAAAAAATATTTCAGTTGATGAAGAGTAAAGATCCACCTCCAATATAGGCAAAGGAATGTTATTCTATAGATTTAAAGAACAATAACACTTGCTCTGTGGTTGCATGTAGAGAATTAATTGCTGTTACAGCTAGAAGTTAAGTAGACAAAAATACTGTCAATGGCGGGTTTGCATATGTGGGCTTGTGTGTGTAAGAAGCTGTCACACTATCGTGGCGACTCTGATTAGCGACTCTGATTAGCACCTGACCTGTTCTTACAATGTCTGTCTGTATGCGTGGCAAACTGGTCGCATTACTGAAATGAGACCTTATCATCAGTGCCACCCACCCTTCTGTGGAAGCAAATACTTTAACATGGCCTTGCTTCTTTTTACAGCTTTTTAAAGTTTTTCATAGCTGTGCTTTATAACATAACATAACACTCAGAAAACAGAACACTCGAACGTGCTGGAATGTGAAACAGCACCGATTTGAGCTTATGGATCTTGCGGCACTACAATTAGATCAAACGACATGCAATAAATGCACTTTGATGGCATTGACTGTTTTAGAGTGACTTGCTCCATTATGTAGCCTAAACAAACATTTCCAAGCCATTCTAAATGTCAGATAAAGATTGTGAAAACGACAGGTGAATGCCGATGGCGATAAAACTGCACACTTAGACGTCATTTCTCCTCGATTTATTGCGGATTATATTCACAAAACCCTGGCTGGAATTTGTTTTTTCTCACTGCACAGAAGCACAGTTAAGCTATTTTCTCTCAGCACGACACTAAGGCTTTATCTCAAATAAAATCAAAAACCATATTTTCAATCTGAGTTTGACCAAGAATGTGTGGTTTTTGGTACGGATTGATAGTACTGAAATGAGGTACCTACTTTATATTTCTCTTTAATTACTGCCCATTGTATGAAGAATTTGCAGCACAATGACAAATGCTTATAATGGCAGCTAGTTGTGAGATAAAGAGTCAAAAAGTGGGTGTTTCCTTATGTCCAAAAAGTGTTTTTGTACATCCAAAGGTAAAATTATTTATTGCGATTGAAGCTCTAGTTTTCAACTGTTTTTAAACAGCAAACAAATGACCAAGCTAGAACTAGGGGATGATGACCTAAGATGCATATGTTGTAATAAATTATATAACAGTTCCGTTCTGGAAAATTATGGATATTGTTCTATGATTGTTTTATGATTAATTATATGGCTAATGTTAAGGATTAGTCATTTTGCCTCATGTCTCTGAAGTTACTGTTCAATTCTCCTTTTCATTTTGTGTGTGCTGAGCCTGCAAGTTTTCTCCTTGCTTTGAGGGTTTCTTGAGAGTACTCTAGTTTTCCCTAAAGTGGAACAGGAAGTGTGGGAGATGGTTTTAATTGGGTTACTAGATCCACCAACCGAAATAATTAATGATTAAACGAAATGCTGTTTAGCTACTTTAGACTGACTCCAAATCTGCATTTTGTAAAAGGACTAGGTGAAAGATTGTGTGGCTGATAATTGCTACCATGGTAGGCAGTGTTTGCTTTAGTTGGTGCTGGCTGTTGCTACATACATTTAACCTTAAATACCCTATAGTAAGTTTTATTTTTGAAGATGATTTAAGGTAGTGAGGTATGACTAATGGAGGTTGTAGCTGAGTGGACCAATTCCCAGCACCAGCAAGTTACATGCGGTGGGCCCCTGAGCAAGACCGTTAACCCCTAATTGCTCAGTTTTACAAAATGAGATAAATTTTTACTATGATAAGGTCATTTGTTGGATTCCAAATGTCAGGAATCTAAATGTAATGTCCATGTATAATTTCCCCTATTAATACCTGCACAGAGCACAGTCAGCTTTGAATTGGCATTATTGGTTCTAAAATGGGCGGCACGGTGGCATAGTGGTTAGCACGGTCGCCTCAGAACAAGAAGGCCCCAGGTTTTCTTCCACAGTCCAAAAACGTACCTTAGGTTAATTGGTGACTCTAAATTGCTAATATTCAATGTGAATGTGTGTGATTGTTCGTCTTTATGTGGCCCTGCGATGGACTGGTGACCTGTAGGGTGTACCCCTGCCTCTTGCCCTGTGTGCACTGGGAAAGCCTCCAGCAGACCCCGATTTAGGGAATAAGTGGGTATAGAAGATGAATAAATGAATGAACGATTCTTAAATACATTAAAGTTTCATGCCATGATA
This sequence comes from Sisor rabdophorus, assembly GCA_026260075.1. Taxonomy (NCBI): domain Eukaryota; kingdom Metazoa; phylum Chordata; class Actinopteri; order Siluriformes; family Sisoridae; genus Sisor; species Sisor rabdophorus. The sequence continues at coordinate 6,661,208 of JAOTQW010000039.1, read as the reverse complement.
TGTATTCGTAGAGGTGGTGCCATGGCGTAGTGGTTAGCACGGTCGCCTCACAACAAGAAGGTCCCGGGTTCAATTCTTTCTATATGGAGTTTGCATGTTCTTGCATGGGTTTTCTATGGGTTCTCTGGTTTCCCTTTCACAATCCAAAAACATGTAAAGTAGGTCAATTGGTGACTACTTGAAGAGTGAATGCGAGTGTGAGTGGTTGTTTGTCTATGTGTGGCCCTGTGATGGACTGGCAATCTGTCCAGGGTGTAAACATGATAGGAATGAATTAATATGTATTAATATGTATTAATACAATTGAATTTTCAGAGTCTTTAGCATCATTTAAAACAAAGCACTCTGTGATGCACCCATAGTCCTGAAGTGCAGGCTGATACCGCTGACCAGAAACAACTTTTCAATAAATTTTTTAGCAGTTTGAGTAAAAGTGCATGACATCTCACTAAATATTTCAGTATGAACATAATACTCACACTAAAAGTACACCATTTCCAATGGCGCTTTAGTTATAGTTCAACAACACTAATAGCTCTTTGAGAGGCCATGCCCACACACTCAAACATGCTTGAAAACCTTTATAATGGGACCCAAACCCAAACTACTGTCTTGATATGATTTTCTAATCTCATTAGTCTCACTCCTCTACCCACTTTGTGACACGCTGGAATTTTTCTAAAATAGCCAATAAGTCGTTGACATTAATGGGCTTGAAAAAATGCAATAAATATAAACAAGGCTGAGTGTACCTGCCATTTCTAAAAGAAAATGAGACTAAAAATCTTGCACACAGAAGGGGTAGGTGACTATGTGACTCTTGACATTTAAGCAGGAGGTAAAATTACTCATAAGTGTTTTATATAAACAGCAACCATCTAATTATCAGGCTAGTGCCGCCTGCATCCTGCGTCTGCTCAGTGTGAACCTTAGCCATGCATTAGCACAGTAGTGTGATGTAGAGAGAGATGTGTGTGTGAGTGTGTGTAAGAGAGAGAGAAGCATTTAATATAGACTGAAAAGGCTAGTTTGGCATTTATAGATTACAGAAAGTGTTAATGTTATGTCAAATGCAGATAAAAAAGTTGAAAAAAATAGCAAAAAAGGTTGAGTCACAGACAGAGTAACTGTTAGATAATGCGAATCGAGAAAATTAGACTAGCAAGCCATTATAGAGCATATGTCAGATCAAAGGTGCAAGCATTCGCAACACTGTACGTGTTACAGTAAATGAGCAACATGTTTCTTCTTTCTTTTCAGCACACCAACAGGTTAAATTAATGTCTGCATTTAAAAAAAAGGAGGAATCTGCGATTAGCTATGCAGCCAAAGCATTTGACCCGTGCAAGTCATTAAATCCAACCAAGAGAAGAACCAATAAGCTGCCAATAAGTGTTTACAGCTATTAAAATATAGACCAGAAGCTCAATGTTAGATGCTAATATAATATTTAATAAATTGAGCTGGCAGGCTGATTAGCATGCTAAATATTTTAGACACAGTTTTAGCTTTTAAATTCTCCTACCTGTTTCTAGCTAAACTGTTGTACAGAAATCACCTGCTTTAAATAAATTACAGAATCTTGTCCATGTGTTACCCTGCAATGGACTGGCGACATGTCCAGGGCGTACCTCTGCCTTTCGCACTATATGCACTGTAAATAGGCTTCAGCAGACCCAAGGTTAGGAAATAATTAACCAAGATGAATGAATGAATGCAACAGCTGAAACAACTGAGAAAAAGCAGTGTGGTTCCTGACATACTGTAGCTCTCTTTCTGCAGCAACACGAGTAGCTACGTGTCATGGCCATGCTTCATGTCAGACATGGTTGCCATGGTAATAATTAAAAGCGAATATTAATAACTATTATATGCACACTATAGGTGGTCAAAACACCAGGTGTTAAATTTCAAATTTGAAAACTTGAGACAACCTCAACATCTAATCCATGCCATTTTTTTTTAATGTGAGCTTCCTATTTGCCTATTTTGTTTTAGTACCTGTCTCTGTACCACATTCTTATGTTACTGTGTAATTTAATCTAAATTACCACTCCAAGTTTTTTTCCCCTAATTTCTACATTTTGATTGTGCCATAATATTAGTTTTTTCGCATTTGGCTTTTTTGTTTACATCCATAATTATTCCCTCCAGGATGTTGCAATTCCACAATCACTATTAAGGCAAATTCAACCAATCCCAGTGCATCTTGCATAGATGTGCAATTCTAAAAAACATTTTTTTCAATTATTGTTACTGCAAGATACCATGCAAAGCAATTTCACGATGCACATGTTAACTGTTTAATGTGGTCTAACGGTAACCTACTCCCCAGAAAAGAGCAAAAACTAGCTAAACTATCTACTAATAGAGATCAGATATGCTAAATCATTAGCCATGTATAAATCAAAACACATCATTCCCGGGCTTTTCTATGTGGGGTTTACTCCAGGTACTCCCAAAGTCAAAAACATGGCCTGTGATGGACTGATGGCCTGTCTAGAGGGTACCAATCATGCCTTTTTCCCCATTTAGAGACAGCCGAATTATGGAAGATGAATGAATGACTTTAAAAATAATAAATAAATGTTATTTTCTGTTTTTCTTATGTAAAGCACTCGTGCTATACAAATAAACTTGCCTTGCCTTTTTTTTGGAAAAAAAACTGCCATAAAATTATTTTAACCAACAATTGTCATAAAATTAACTCTTGCTACCTTTGCAATAAAAACTAATCCAAGCACATGTAGTCACTTTCTCCAGCACCTTAGACCTACAACGCACTTGGATAATAATCTTACCTAAATGTAGATATACATTAGGTATCTAACAGACTTGCATGTGTATACTGTATATAAATGAAGAGTAAAGTCTTAGGTGGATGCTGCACCTGGAGTGAGAAAAAGGTACATGGATTGTGAGAAAGTGACAGCCTCTGTCTGTGTAGTGAAGCATGTCAGCATCTTCCTGTAGCCTGCAAACCTTGACAGGAAACTAACACACTGGCATACATGTACACGCACACTGACACATTCAGCAAACAAAGGAGTCTTAACTACAGCACTCTGAAAGCAGGTGTTCACGTATAAATAGACGCACAGACACAAATGCTACCCTTGTTATGGCTTACTGTATTGGGAAGATGTGATTGCGCTGAATTCTGTTGTGATCTGGGCTGCCAGTTTGTTTGTTTTTTCAGCAGGACTCACTGCAAGATCCCAGGAGTTTGCTGAAGAAGCACCTTTCTGGAGGAAAAAGGTCAGAACAGTTTTTGGGTGCCGCACCCAGACGTGATTGCTGCGGACAGCAAGTCTCTTTGATGTGAGGAATGCACAGGTTGATTTAATTCTGATGAAACCTGCATCTCACTTTTAGGAGATTGGGGTCACCTGTCTTTTTTTTTACAGCAGAGAAACATTAGTATGCTGATGATCTGCAGGAAAAGTGCTTTAATTAATACTTACTACTAGAGAGAGAAGGAGAAAAAGGAGGCATACAAATGTTGCCCAAAAGCTGCAGTGGGGCCACAGGTTCAGTGCCATTTTAATCATCCTTGTGTGTTATCATACTGATTGGTCAATCTGACCGTCTGTCTCGTTCACACACCCTCTCTTTATCCTCTATATTCATTCATTCATCTTCTCTAGCCACTTATTCCCTAACTTGGGGTCACGGGGCTCTGCTGGATCCTATCCCAGTGCACATAGGGCAAGAGGCAGGGGTACACCCTGGACAGGTAGACATACGCACGCACGCACACACGCACGCACACACTTACTCCTATGGGCAATTTAGAATAATCACTAAACCTAATGTACATGTTTCTTGACTGTGGGAGAAAACTGAGGTGTCCAGAGTAAACGCAAGTACAGGGAAAACATGTAAACTCTGTACAGAAAGACCCTCTGCCCAGAAATCGCCTCTGGCCATTTATTCTTTTAACATTCACATATATCACTTATTCTTTTTATTTTTTATTTTATCTCTTTTTACTTCTTTTCTCATTGCCTTTTTGGTCTCCCTCTCTTTTTCTCTCTCTCGCATAGTCTCTCCTTGTCTCCTTAGTTTTTTCACACACCCACTCTCTCCCTCTGTTAATCCCACACGACCTCTGTTACGTTCTCTCCCTTCTCTCACCTTCATGGTTTCAGTAAGCCTTTCTTAGTGATGGATCTCAGGCTGTTTGCTGACTGATGTCTTGACCTGGATATGGTGACATTGTGTTGCAACACTGCAGATATATACAGACAGACAAGCAGAGGAAAAAGAAGGAGGAGAGAGACACATATGTAGACATGAATTGATTCCGTTCGTGCTGTCTGTCACACACTTTAAACGTATTTGTCTGCAGCATCTTAAAGCAGTTTCGTCGGGTGCTCTGACCCTCTGAGCTTGTTTCTCAGAAGACCAGCAAAGTAATTACAGCAGCCTAAGTGTTAAGGGAAAATGTGTGTCACACACACTTGCTCTTCTGCAGTTTGGAAACTGTAATCTATCTGGATTTTCTATTAAACACAGTATCAGTGTGCCACCTTCAGGTTTGGATGGCAGAGAAAGCTACAATAGTGTGTTTATTTAGCATAATCTGAATTGTTTTATTTGTATACGGAAGTTATAATACCTGCAAGTTATAGTGTCGAGCTCAGTCGCAGTGAGCGGTTCGAAAGGTTTAGGCTGAAAATGCATTAAGCTCTCGGGTACTTTGAAGTGTCCCAGTGTTGACGTGGGCTACACGCTTGAGCTGCAAAGCAATTGGTCTGCACCACTCATTTGTCGGTTTTGGGTGTATATGTCTGTGCAAAATCTGCAGGCTTTTCTGATCATGACAGTGAAAGACACTGGTTCTCTAACCTATGGCACTGAGAATGATGTGGTATGCCATTAGGAATGATTCAGCTGTTAAACAAAAGACATCTTGGTATATTTCCATCTTTAATAATTAAACTACAAAAAAACAAGATGTAGAAGAAAACTTTTTTCAACTGTTTGTTGGTTTGGTTTATTTGGTCCAAACTTAAATAGAATACATTACTTTTGGTCTTGGTTCGATTATTTTTTTTACCTTGTTTATATATTGTTTAGACCAACCAGGTAGTTATGCTTGAGCATTATGTTCTTTAAATTTAAAGAACTGTGAACTACATTGGGTTGCACCTTCTTCCACTTAGATATATTTGGTGTGTGTTGCGTTCAAATGTACTCCAATTAACCATTTTACCAAGCAACAATACCAGACATGTGTGAACACACCATAAGAGTAAAGGATAACCCATACTGTGATGATTAGGAAGATCACATTGTCAAATGGAATCCTACTATCCAAACAGGACAATCTGATCTGGGAAATAATCTCATTGAGGGATTATTCACAGTTACAGTGCTGAGAGAAAGTGTTTCCCATTATGTTCTTTCTTACTGTGATGTTTTTAAAATGGGGTTTAGAGCGAGGCTGGAGCTTACTATCAGCTACAATCTTAGATAAGAATCTTTTAATAATCAAAAAGAAACTTCTCAGCTTATCCATTAAAAGCTTTTTGGTAGAATGCGTCAAGAGTGGATTTTTGCTGAAATCTGGTATCAGTGCATTACATTTTTTAAAGAAAGAAGCAGAATTATTCACAATCCATAATGAAATTTCTGAAATAAATGTTTAATTACCTTTAGTACAAATCTGTACTTATATACAAATATTAAACAACTATCCTACAATAAAGATATTTCTTGATCATGATCTGTACATGATCTGTCGGGTCTGTACATCTGTCTAAGATTGTCCTGAAGGTGATATTATCCACTGGTGGATTGTTTGTGGGATCGATATAAAATTGAATGAATCAGTTCAAGCAGCAGATGAACTGATTCGATTTAAGTCTTTTTGAGCCAGACAGGGTCAAGGGCTCAAAAAGGTCAAATGTCTGAGACCTGTTTTTCTTTAATAGCTTAGGTTCTATAATAATAATATGTAAATATATAAAGGCATAATATAAAAATAGTAATATACACTATAAACAAATAGTTTTCTATTCGTGGCTCTTTTTTCCAATGATAAGAAATAAGAATAAGATAAGAAAACCTTTTAATAATCCAAGATGTTATGTGTAACCTTGGTTTTCTAAGCAAGCCAATGTTACAATTGTTAAAATGGATTTACCTGTTTTTAAAATAACTATTTTATTTTATTAAAAATTTTTTTTTTTGACCTGATTAAACAACTTTGAAAAACAATCATTGAGAAACAAAATGAGAATACCGAGGCGTACGCAGGCCAGCCGAAAGATATAGTCCCTCCAGCGTGTCCCTGATCTTCCCTGGGGCCTCCTCCTGGTGGGACATGCTGGAACAGATGCCCAAGCCACCTCAGCTGGCTTCTCTCCATGCGGAGGAGCAGCAGCTGTTATCTGAGCTCCTTCCTGGTGACTGAAGTTATTACCCTCTCTAAGAAAGCGCCCAGCCACCCTGCAGAGGAAATTCATTTTGGCCGCCTGTATCTGGATCTCATCCTCTCCATCATGACCCAAAGCTTATGACCATAGGTTAAAGTAGGCACGCACTGGCAGTGTGGCTCCTTCTTCACCATAACTAACCAGTACATTGACTGCATTATGGCAGAAGATGCATCGATCTGCCTGTCAATCTCCCACTCCATTGTTCCCTCGCTCATGTACAATTTATTTGAGTTTGACAATTAAAAAAAAAGTCTAATAGTATGATTACCTCTTGAGAGGAAATGGCTCTGTGCTCAAGTCATATTACAGCTTTTAAATTATTTAGTACTTAAGAAAGTCCCTGGATAAAAAAACCCCCAACAAAACCCTTTGCCTCGAGAACCAATAATTTGATGGGCCGCTATACCTTGCCGTTTACACATTATTTGTGATAGATTAATTAGCTCTAAAACGTGATGTACGTTCCTAATCAACAAGATCTAAATATTAGGACAAGTATCATTAGCGATTACATGAGCATCAATGCTCTAATTATGTATCTGAAGGTTTTCAGAACACTCATTTACAGTTGCTGATGTTGATTGCATTCATAATATTACATGTGAGCAAACAGCGTCAGCTAAGAAATCATCATCATCATTATCTTTGAGCTCCGTTTTTCTCAGATTAAAAAAAAGGTGGTTATATAACACCGGCTGGTGCTATAAAAAATATATCAAGCATCTCTGCAGTGCCTGACATGGGCCATAAGATCCGAGCTCTGAATAAAAAACAGCAGAGTCCTAACCATAGAAAAGCCTTAAGCTAAAAAGGATAAATCTGTAAACTTAAAGGATCTGTTATGTCTGTCCCTACTGCTTTAGTCAGGAAAAGAGAAACAGCAGCTTGTCACCTGTGTCAGCCAGGGCTTTTCAATGTCCACAGTGAATAAAGCAGGGATGAAATCAGAGATGGCAGCGGAATATCAACATCATTTCAGTGGGAACAGCTAATCTAGGAAAGGTCATTGAAATCATCGCATCAGGATTTACACTAATCATGCTGATCAGGTTCCATCCCGGAGTGAGAACAAATCTCAGGACAGAGTATAAGACAGACTGTGGGTTAACCCAAACTGTGAATAAAGGCTGCAGAGCTTATTCAGCTTGTGAAAAAAACATTAGGTGTGGGGTTTTTTTTGGTTGTGACCTTCTGCAGATGATGCATACAGTCTTCAATGACCGTAGGTTATTGCAGGTGGTGTATATGTACTTTGCAACTGATAACTTAAACAGCACACGTATACACATCTAGATTATTGTGGAATACTAATGTTTGAAAGCTGTTTATTGTGTGATCATGGGGTAGTATTTTTAGCACCACCAAGCTACCCTTGAACACAGTCCTGAATTCTCTACTTTTTAGCTGGATCTAATAATTTTTAGAGTAAAAGTATAAGGGTCTCTGTCAAATTTTCATCTGTATTGCTGCTGCTCAGTCATGACTAACCCAAATCTTTAAAGGTTTATTTAAAGAAAATTGATAAAGTATTTAGGTTTTACCTGTTTTTCAGTGGTCTATAAGAAAATAAATAATATTAGGTTATATCTAATAGCTGAAAAGCCCTAAGTGTTTCAACCCCATAAGCGGTTAAAATTTAAGATGTTATATGAAACATTTAAATTTAAATGTATAGGCTTGTTTAGGCTTGTTCAAAATTTTCGTCTGAGCCAATTATCCAGATCTTTTTGCTTTTGCTTGTTGTATAAATTAGATAAAAATTACTCAAATCTTTACACAGTTCTTGTTTTAGACTTATTAGTTCAGATCATAATTTGTAGCCTTGTAGGTTTTAGTCTTTCGGTGGACTTTATGAGTTTATATAATATAGTGTATTGTTATATTAAGCTATTAAGTTATTTAAAAGGTTATTTAAACAACTGCTATCTAACAGAATCCTGACTCATTTTACAGCAGACTTGCTACAGTAAAATAATTCATTTCCTGTACAAATGTAAATGTCCAAGAAATAAACGTGTTAAAAAAAGAAACATATCCTAAACAAAACAAGTTATGTATTATTTCAAACACCACCTAATAAATAAAGTTACATTCTCTCCTGACTTATCAACTGTAATCAAAGACTGTCTAAATTACTCAGTCTCACGGTAGTCATGAAGCCTGTCATGAAGTCTTGCTCACTCAACTTTCCTGTATTCTATGTTTTACTTATAGTAGTCAATACATTTGAGGGCATTGTGACGAAAAGTCTATGTTCACACTAGCAACCACCAACAAGTTATTTTTGTTACTAGTATAATTTGCCTCTTTTTTAATACTGTTATCTGTTTATTAATCACCCAATGACCTGGAAATTAAATACATTGCAGATATGCTTAATGTATCTAAATTAAATAGACTAAGCAAATCGTTAGGATAGAGTCAATTATATATAATAAGGATCAACTCCAAGCAAGAAGGGCTGCTCAAAATAATACCAATAAAAATTATAACAATAATAAAAAAATATATAATTTTTGTTATATAGCACCTCCAAAAATGGAATCTTAAAGCTGTACAAGAACAAATAGAGAAAAACACATTAATATAATGGAAATACAGACCAATTATAAAACCATTGGTTCCTTCACTCACCTTCTATACCCACTTATTGCCTAAATTAGGGTCACTGCTGGAGCCTATCCTAGCTCTTTGTAGGGAAAAAGGATGGAATGGTCCACCATGAACAGGTTGCTAGTCCATCACTCGGTCATACCCACACTTATGGGCATTTTATGGGCATCTTTTTGGGATGTTGAAGAAAACTGGAGTACCCAGACCTAACCCATACAAGCACTGGGAAAACATTTAAACTCGCATGCCCAGGAATCAAACCTCCTTGCAAATGGTAACAGTGGTAACCACCAAGCCAAGATCTCTGCACGTTCATTCTCCACAACATCAGGAGGATTCGCCCATTCTTATCCTCTCAGGCCACCCAGTTGGACCAAAAACGAAGCAGCACCGTCCTACCTTCAAGCACTAATCACTTCTCGTACAGCACCTCGCTCT
>JAOTQW010000039.1:6633795-6647655 GCA_026260075.1 Sisor rabdophorus | reverse complement strand
AGGACCTTCTTGCTGTGAGGCAACGGTGCTAACCACTGCGCCACCGTGCCGCCCTAAGCACATACATATGCTATATAAATAAACATGCCTTGCTTACTATTATATTTACACACACTAGTATATCCAGTTAGACATTTTGGCAGAGAGACAAAAAGAGGCATGCAAGCACAAACACAATCACTTCTTTATAATGGCTGTACACACATTTAAAAGAGGGCAAACCTAATATTTCACATCACAATGTCACACTGTCACCTGCCCTGTATTGCAGTCAGCAAAATTGTGCATGTCCACAAAAAAATTAAATTATGTTTTATCAGTGATTAAGGTGCTAAACTGCTGCTCAGACGGTTGTCAGGTCTACACAGAGCTGCCTCTGCTGGGTGACTGAGCAAGGGCTTTTTGCTTGTTGTATAAATAAGATACAAATCACTTAAATATTTACTTAGTTCTTGTTTTAAACTTGTTATTAGTTCAGTTCCTTATTTGCCAGCTTTTAAGTTTTAGTCTTTATTTATCTAACTTCACACTTCATCTGCTTTGCCTTTAACCTGTGTTTTAACCCCAATTCTTATCTTTATGGGGTAAATACATGGTTACATGAATACATTTTGCACAAACAAGATAACATTAATGGGGTTCTCATCAAAGACCAACAGTAGTCAAACAAATTTCATGCCGAGCTGTTAACCAATTTCTTCCTTTACATTCTACCAAAATTCACAGGCTTTTTTCTGCTTGTATGTAAAGAGACATGTATACTGTTCGTTTCCCACATCTGAAAAGCAAAAATGTATTTAAAGATAGCAGTTGAAGTCTCAGCTCTGAAAGGCTTAAACTTTCTCTCTCTTTGTAGCCTTCTCCATCTTCGGGCAAACAGCAGTACTGCCGAATCTTTTTAAATGTATATGTATCGGCCAGGTTTGCTATATTTAAATACAAATATTCATTAATTCATGTTCTATACCCGCTTATTCCCTAAGTCGGGTTCATATAGGTCTGCTGGAGCCTATCCCAGCTCTCTGAAATGGCTAAAGGCATTTACTTTACTTTACCCAGTGTCAACTCACACAAGTACAGAAAAAAATAGTAAACTCCAAACAGAAAGACCCCTGCCTGGGTATCGAACCACTCTATTCAGCTGTTTTCTAGAAATAAACTCATAACTACTCTTGACAACCTGCCGTATATACAGTAAATCATAAAGAGAGTTGAAAATAAAGTCAAGTTACTCTGTATGAACCATTACTGCAGATTATAGTAAAGCTTTCTAAATAAAATGGTTATCCTGGGGATACCAGCAAAGCCTTTTTTTCTACTTATAAAACCTTATTGGGTAGAAAAGATGTCAAAGTGTTTTCCACCTTGAAAAAAATCAGTTCAGAAATTCTTTGGAAATTCTCATCTTTAACAAAAAAGGCATTCTCTGGGGTGTCTCAATTGTTTTACAGCATTTCATTCCTTCTTCTATCCTTCCAGATTCCAGATAAACTATATACTGGGCAAATTCATACATTGCAGTCATGCACACTGAGCTACAAATTGGATTTCAACATCTCCGCTGCTTATAGATTATCAAAATGTTACATGATTCATTATTTGCATAAAGAGTAATTACTCTTGCATCACTTTCATAATACCCTTGTCAGCGCGGTAAGAAGAGACGTACTGCGGCAAATCCTGTCCTGGCTCTTCATGTGATGTTTTATGAAATTGTGTGTCAGTTAAATGAGATACCCACAAAAATGTAGGTAAAGACACTCAGACATTTAGTGTAAAAAACCAAACCGTCTTTAAACTCTAAATTAGATTGCGGCACATAAATAATAAGATGCACTCACCCTGATGCAATTCCAGCTCTCTGTCTCTTTCTCTTTTTTCTCCTAAACACAGTCTACAGTGTAGCCCCAACAAGTAAAAATTTATCTAAGCAGCAAATACATAAAAAATTGCTTAATTATTTACAGTTTTTGTTTTTAATCAAAAGGTGACTAATTCTGATGTGACCAGAGAGAAATATGTACACTACAGGTCATCAGAATCCAGTGTAGGACAGCATAACAAAAAACGGAAGCATGCTCTCATAATGATTATATTAACATACAAGCATACAGGCAGTTAAGTGCACTGCATTTTATTTAAAAAAGTTTATAAGTAGATGCAGCTCCTTGTTAATTTTTTTTGGTTTTGCTCGCAGGTCGAGGGATACAAGTTTTTCTTCAAACTGTTTTTAACTACTAGTTTTAATTTTGTCTGTATGTTTTGGCTTTATGGTTAGTTTTATATTGCTATGTATTCACTATGAATTGTTTTAACATTGCTTGTCATAAATAATCATCTTAAATACAGAAACTGAAAGGGCAAAAAGGTGGAGTAGTAGTTAGCATAGTTGCCTCACAGCAAGAAGGTCCCAGGTTTGACTCCCCGGCAATGGGTCTTTCTGTGTAGAGTTTGTATGTATTCCTCGCTCTCTTGGGTTTACTCCAGGTTCTCTTACAGTCCAAAAACATGTACATTAAGTTGATTGGTGTTCCTCTACGTGTGGCCCGTCGATGGACTGAAGACCTAGACGCACCTCTTGCCCTATGTGTGCTAGTATAGACTCTAACAGACCCCATGATCCAGAGTTAGGGATAAGCAGGTATAAATTATGAATAAATAAATAAATTAATGAATAAATATACACAATATAAAAACACGGTCATAGCAAAAAAACAGAGGTCATAAACACAATATGTTCCATTTGATGTTCTAAATATTCTTGTCTTCAATTAGTTTTTTGTTTTTTTTTGCTGTGTTTAACTAACTAACTAACCGGTGTTGTTAAATGTTTACATCATGTTCTTTCACTTGTCTAGTGAGCAAGCTCATAAATTTCTCATCGGTTTACCTCCATGTGGTTACATTTTAATCATTGGGCATTAAGTGGTCTACTGGTAAAGCACTTTTGATGCAAACACGTTTGAGATGGGCTGGAACACTGACCACACCCCCACTACACCTGACACAGAATTAGTGCCTGATCTCAAAAGTACTATTATAGATGGATGAATGAATAAATCCTGACAGCTTTTCTCGAAAATCAATTGGAAAGCCTAGAAAGTGGTGGTTATTAAGAGTAAGACTGAATCAGAAATAGAATGTTTTTATAAAAATGCATACATTTTAAACAGAAAAACATTCATTCATTAATTTATTTTCTATACCTGCTTATTCCCAAACTTGGGGTCACAAGGGTCTGATGGAGCCTATCCCAGCACACATAGTGCGAGTGGCAGAGGACAGGTCACCAGTCCATCGCATGGCCACATACAGACAACCACACACTCACATCTCACACTCACAATCAATCTAATTTGCATGTTTTCGGACTGTGGGAGGCAACCTACCCAAGATATATGGGTCAATTTCACGTTTGATGTCAGGACAAACAAGACATTGTATGAACAGTGTTATTTAAATTGTGTGTAGTTTAAATCAAATTTACAAATCTTACACTATCAGTACATAATATTTTTTTCTATGTGCAGGACTTAAGCTGTTGGCTGAAGTCGTTCTGTCAGGGTGTAACAGTCATTAGGCGTTTATGTAAAATAAACATTCTGTGATGCAACCTGGAAAAGTGGTAGATTAGTGATTAGAGCTTTGGAGGATCATCGGTTCAAACAATTGGTCAACGCTGGGCCCCTGACCAAGGCTCTTATGTATCAACTGCTCAGATAGATTAAAAAAGAATTAGACAAATGTAATGATTAGATAAATTAGATAAATGTAATGTATGATGTCACCATATATCAGTGGATCTAATAGTACAAAATTGATATGATATTAAAAACTGTTCTGTCGATCTTTAGTACTCAGTTGAGCATCTTTGTACCCACACAGACAAATGCTGTTTTCAAACTGAAAAAAAATAAAATAAAATAAAGACTATTAGCCAAACATGCTCTACCTTGTGTCAGCTTGCACTCATAAACCGCATTTAAACCCTATCCAATCGTCATGCTCATTTGAGTGTAACAAGCTTTGATGTCTCAGTGTGCAGGCAGTCCTGCTGTGATCGAGACAAGAGGTGTTCAAACATTGGTGAGGATGGGGAAGTAAATCTCATCCAGACTCTGATGATATTAATATCCCTGTAGTGACATTAAGGCAGAAAGGGCACATGTTGAATAAGCTTGTGTTCGAGTGGATGTCTAGGGGCTGCCAGTGTCACCTCTCTGTGCCTCAATTTCCGTGGGTCTTTGAAGATCTTCTTTCTATCTAAAATGGCTTTCTCTAGCTGACTGATGACATCCCCTACCACTTGTCTGACAAAAAAGACAGACATCTGTGGCTGAACGCTGAATTGGTCACAATTATGAGGCGCAACCTTTCTGCTTTGGATTTGTGCCCATTCCAAAGCAAGTAAACACAGCCAAAGAAGGAAATCAGAATCTATCTTTTGTCACCAATTAGCCTAAACATTTGCCTTTGGCGTAGCCACTCGTGTGTGTTGTATGTTTTCTTCTTGCTTTAGAATCAGACCCTCCAGAGAAAAAATACTTAAAAAAAAAACTTCGTTTTGGCACGCTGAGCTGCACTAAATCCAGGCCAGACATTTGGATGCAACAGCGGTATGTTAGCAGAATGGTGCAATGGAGAGCAATAGGCATGATCAGATGCAAGTCTTATAAAAAAAAAGCACACAAAAACACAACTGGGCCATATGGCATGACAAGGACTACAACTGGCAAGGCTGGATGTTTCCCTTTTCTGTTAAGTGAATGTCTGTGGGCTGCTGCTCATTGCTTCTGCTTACTTAAGTGCTTTTAATTCCCTGCTGCCAGCAGTGCAGGTCAATATTCTGGGTAACTATTCCGGTCTCTCTGATTAGACTAAGAACATTATCAGGTTGCAACATTGGTCTCAATTACCCAATGAAGTAAAGTGGAAGGTGATGAGGAAAGAAACAGCAGAATTTCATTTTGCCAGTGGTGGGCAGTCAGGGCCATCTCTGCTGACCTAAACAATATCAGAAATAATTACATCTACAGTACATTATGTAATTACATTACATTTACAATCTAAATGTTAATATGTGGGGGTGTGGGGATTAGGATGTGTTTTTCCCCCAATAAGATTTTCGGCCTGCCACCAGTAGTGCTGCCCATGTAACTTAACATTTAACTATTTTAGCAATGGGAGTGTTTTTGACCAAATTAGTTTTCAAATTCGCCTTACAGAGCCAGCTAGCTGGTCCATAATTATGTCAGTTTTTCTCCGTCCTCTGCTTTGTTGATCCGATAACAACCTTTATAGCCAAGTTTGACTCACAAAACATCACATTAATAAAGATATATTCGAATATTTACAGCCACAATGGCTAATGAAAGAGCAGAAATAAACTTGCTTTTTGACATACTTTAAAACCTATTTTAAATGAGGACTTTTCTTTTAAATCCAAAATCGTATATTGCATACAGTAAAATGCTTCAAAAACATTACAAAAATTTTAGTTGGAAGTCTTCCCTTGTCCTTGGCTTTGATACATCTCCAATCGTACTGGCTACCGTGTTAATGAAAAAGTAAATATTATATAACTATCATATGCTAAAGTGCTTTGTTGTATGCCAGCATGTCTATATTTTCTTTCTGCATATGGTTTTCTGGAGCAATGCTTATCTTTTAGATAAATAATTTATTTCACAATCTACAGTATGCCGCTACACCCTGAATATAAAACATATCCATATCCAACTGCAGCCCACTTAATCCAAATTCAAGGTGGGAACAGCAATTCCAAGGTCAATTACGAGTGCTGAGTTAAGTGAGGATTGATACTAATACATTATAATTATACAACATTGCACTATCATAAACAGCTCAGATAAAATATAGTGTAAATCTGGAGTAATGCCTGATGTAGTGATATTTGAGTAAAGACAGGGTCTCTTTTGGAGGCTACTGAAGCTCAAGAAAGAATGGCAGAAACAGCCCTCTCCCCAGAGGCATGCTAACGTGAGTATGAAGTTCAGTGTTAATTAAGGGAGCATATACACAGCTGTTGCTCAGCTCTGGTGTGGTGGGGAGAAGGGCCTATCCAAGGGTAATGAGGTATCTGCAGTTCAGATCACACCTCCATTTCGATCATGTTTAAAAGGAGTTAGCATCATTTGGTAATCACAGCCCTAATTAAAAGTTTGGGGAAAAACCTCCATATGTCCCTTCATTAGATCAGACAGAATGAGGAATGCTGTTTTATAGGTTGGCAGAAAATTCAAGCCTTTAAATTTTATGATAAAAACACATGTTAAAGGTGACGTGGTGGTGTAGTGGTTAGCATGTTTGCCTCACAGCTAAAAGGTTAAAGGTTAAACTCCCAGTTATTTCTTCCCATGGATTTCTTCTGGGTACTTCGGTTTTCTTCCACAGCCCAAAAAATTGTACATTAGGTTGATTAGTGATTCTCAAAAATTGCCCATAGAAGTGAACGTGACTGTAAGTGGTTGTTTGTCTATGTGTGGCACTGCGATGGACTGGCGACCTATCCCTATCCGACCAGCCCTATAAGCACTGGGATAGGCTCTAGCAGGCCCCCGTGACACAGAGTTAGGGAATAAGCGGGTATAGAAGACCAATGAATGAATGAACATATGTTAAAAAATAGTTTTGGAATAAAACCATATATTGTGTGTGTGTGTGTGTGTGTTTTGCCTTGTTAATAGTAATGCATTATCAAGATCAAGAGGTATGCTGCATCGTCTGCTCTATTCAATCAAATCAGCTTTCGAAAATCGCTATAAAACCTGTGTGCCCCAAAGTGACTTTTACATAATTATATACAATTAGATTCTACTTCTTCACATCAATATTTCATCGACAAAAAGGAACTGACTAACATAATTTACAGAAAATGTATTTTGTTCTTTTCAAAAAAGCTGTCAGTCTGTAAGAAACAATAAAATGTGCATTTATATGAGCAGCACTGTGGCTTAGTGGTTAGCACTGTTGCCTCACAGCAAAAAGGCCCTGGCTCAGTTTCCGGGCAGGGGTATTACTGTGTGGCTGGGCAAAGAGAGTGATTCTGTAGCAACAGCCAGGAACTTAAACGATGTCGATCGCAACATCTGAAAGAGAGGTGGAGCTATTCGAGGCAGACAGGCCAGGCGTCAGTCAGAGCTAGATGCCAGGATGGTAGCCATATTGGCCCAGGCAGCCAAACCATAGGTCTGCAATGGTGTCCTCCACCCCAGCCAAGGCTGATTAATTGGTTTGAGGGCACCGGTCATGACACTAAGCCAGACCTGCCCGCAGTTCCTTACACAAGAGTCTAACAATAATGTGAAAGATGGACCTCCGGATTGCACTAAGAGGATGAGGAATCTCCAGGCCCTCTTCGTCACCTTGACGTGCCTAGATTACCCACCAATCCCTTCAGGCATCAGGTGGTAACCTAAGAAGCTATTCCCTCGCAGCAGGGGAATCCTGACCTGCCTCTTTTGTGTCAAGTACAGGATCTTTAGATGTACGTAAACCGCACCCAGAGCAAGTCTAAACAAAGGATCTCCCACTAGTTAGTGGAAGCAATCCTGAAGACTTATCAGGCCAGGGCTCATTACATGAGGGGGGTGACCACCACATCAGTCCTGACAAACAGGGCTTTGCTAACAGATTGTGTAAATCTGCAGGTTGGGCTACCCCTAACACATTAGTTAGGTTTTATAACCTGCGAATGGAACATGTTTTTTCCTAGAGTCTCGTCTGGTGCCAGACATAATTATTTCTGACCACGAAAAATAGAAACCTTTAGACTAATGGCAGACATTCATGACCCTGTAGCTGCTTATATTGGCCAATATGGTGAAGCAACCAATCATAGTTTGTTCTATTCATTGTTATATCTAGGATCATGAAAATTAAGGTCAACGTCCCTACAAATACATACTGTGCAAACGTTGATTTTTTTATTTTGGAAAACATTTAACTGCCTTTTTTAAATGCTTATTGTCGCAGTTGAACAACTTTTATCTTCCATGCTTGAAAGAAAAAAATGTTCCCGTTTTATTTTCCTCTACACTATTAAAAACACAATTCTCCAAGGGTTCTAGCAGAATCTACCTAAACTTGCTGCAGTGTATATTTAGTAATTTGTGATTGTGGTTTCCGAAGCTGAAAGTAATGTTATGATAGCAAACGTCTCTTTTTCCTAAAAACAAGTGCTTGAAGCACTGTCTCTACTTTAATTATCCAGTAAGCCCATCTACTATTAACCTAATTTTTAAGAAACCTAAGTTTTATTCATAATATGCAAATATATACAGCTTTATCTGTTACTCCTGTAATAAGGCAGCAATATCTGGATTTGGAAATCAGATAAACGCAACAGAATTTAATAGCCTGGCTTTGATCGTGACTGTGCTAGAAGGGTGTCTGAATTACAAACTGGAAGGGTCAGATCTAGCATTTGCCCAGTTTAAGCAGGTCTCTTGCCCCATATGGCTTGCATAGCATGTAACATTAGAAGCATTTAATTAGAAGCAATGACTGATCAACACTGAGGATTAATCTGGAGACATATTACAGCTTGTCAAACAACAGGGGCCGTTTTCAATTAACACAACTATAATTACCAATGGCGGAGCAAGAGGGTGAGCACGGTTTATGAATAACAGCGAAATGTGGGACAAGTGTTTTATCTGCATTGTGTGCTAGAATCCACATTGCATCACCACAGCATTCTTACATACTGATTAATGCCACTTTACATAATGGTGCTACAGCTGTAAGATGTAGCATAGCAGGTGGTGTTATGATGGGGTAATATTGGTGTTGTGTAATGACAATTCAGCACCATATCAAACAGCAATTTGGTACAGTGTTGAAGGAGACAAAACATAGGCTATCTGAGCTGTAATTAGAAAATGGGTCTGAATAGTGAAATTAGATACTTTTTTCCACAAATAAAATCTCCTTGCAGTAAAGTTAACTAGATATTAATGGTTGCATGTTTTTTTTCCAACTACTGTATAAATGATAGGAACACTGATGTGGGCCCTGGATAAAAAGTTGACCTTGACAACTGCCCATACTCCAGGGAGGTGAAGGGACCTGGGTGAGCATGGTCTGTAATCAGGCTTCCTTTCTGTCTCTTTTTCTAACTCTGTCTTCTCCTCATTGCAGCGACTCTAGAGGCTGACTATTAATAGCAGGATGATGCAGGAAAGATTGGCCTGGTTCAAAATGTCTATGAGGCAGACAGAGAGATGCCTAATGCCAGGTCTACAGTTCATATACTCTGCCATTAGAAAGGTATTAAAATTGTATTTAAAAATAAAAACTTGTATAAATTACAGCTACTAAGAGGTGAACATAATTTTTCGCTTAGGAATTGTCCTTGACCGCAAGTGCTGACACTTGCTGGCCAGACATGAGGGAACTAATGATTATGAGTTCTGTCCACATGTAGAGCCCTACTGAAAATACCTTACCAATGGAATAAAAACATCCTGCATGCACAGTGGCTACATACGGAATTATGAATTACTTATGTGAGCAAATTTAGGCATTTGGAAAGGTATGGGGCTGCTTGAATTTGATTGGTTTATCACAATGCTGTATATGTCTGAGAAGAGAGAGAAAGAAAGGAGAAGAGCATGTGAATGTGAGTGTAAGTGAGGGAGAAGGGGTGTGAGTTTTCTTCCAATTAGTGTCACAGGTCAAGAGACAGAAAGCTAGAAGGAACAATAATGGTGCATGTAAAAGATCATTATTTTCAATGTTCCATAATACAGACTTCTATCCAAAAGTGGTATTAATATATGCTTCCTTTTTTATTTTACCTTGATTCATACTCTTACTTTCAAACTTTCTTTATGAAACATCTACCTTTTATGGTCAAATGGAATAGAACAGCAGACTAATCAGCACGCTTTCTATCAGATTTTCGCGAGGCTTTGGGGATTTTTTATATTAAGCCTCAATAGTATTAGTGAGAAGTTTACCTTCAGTTCACCTAATGTCTTTAGTGATGTTGAGGTAAGAGCTCTTTGCAAGACTCTACCACTTTCACACCATATGAAGCATGGCATGACTTTATAGCGCATCTGAGTTTTTGTGCACCGGGGCGATGTCCAACACTCGATGCTCCAACAGTCTTTAGTTCCAGTAAATTTAATGCTAAAACATATAAAGACATTCTAGACAACTCTGTTCAATTTTGTTGCAACTTCTTAGGGAAGACGGACATATGGGTGTCCTGATCGAGTGTCTTTAAACCCTTACAAAGTGTATGTTAATTTATAAATTAACTAATAATCTATATGTACTATCATCAATTGGCAGATAAACATTATCCATCCAATTAATAATAGTACATATAGATTGACTAATAAACTATATGTACTATTATCAATTGAATAGACAGTGTTTATCTGCCAGTTGATGGTGAAATTAATTATTTCCACTTTGTTGCCATGGTTACTTATCACCTGTAGGATACATTGAAATGCAGACTGGATGACAGGCCTCCTGACATCAGCAGCTGAATTATCTTGTATGCTTGTGTCAGAATAAGCTAATAAACCAAAGCCACACTGAAACTGGAACTTGCTATTACAGTAAAAGAGACAACATCTGGAATAGGATGTTCACAAAGCCTGTACCTTTGGCCATATAGTGTACAATATACAAATTGACTCCAAGAAAAACTCCCACAGTATATATGCTACAGCATGAGGGTTGTGGAAACAGATTAGCATTTTTCTTGCTGGATTAGGAACCTTCATATTTTTTTAAATCATTTTTATGCACAATTGCACAAACTAATCAGAATGATTAAGCTTGACAGAGATAACTAAAATGAAAGGAAATCAAATATTATATTGCTTCAAATTGTATATATAATTTTAAAATGAGCTATTACTTGTATTTTGGTCTTCAATATATTTTTACATCTGTTTTTTGTACACACTCCTTTTGTGATTCAGCAGATTATTACCAGGATATGCTAAGTTTGAGTTAGAATGCCTTGCAAACATCTGTTGTCCATAGAACTTATGTTTAAAAGTCTTTTTTTTTGGCCTACTTTTTGTCTGAACACTTTGTGTTATACGCAAAATATGTCACGCACAAGCTTCAAGAAAATCTATTAATTATTTAAGATCTAAATTGATCAGTCACCTTTAACTGCAACCACCATTAAAATACCGGTTTGACATTTCTCAGTAAACATCCCAACCTAAAAATCTCATCCCCTGTGCAAATAATGTCTAGTGTTTACACATGCTGTAGTCTACTGGTTATAAAAATGTTTCCTTAATTATCTTTCTTCTTAAAACAATTTAAGAATATATATTGCTTGTAGACAGCAATTTTAACTTTTGTAATTTAGTCATTTTAAATTGTTCCACAAGCTGTTTTAATATCCCAAGTCAGCGAGAAAACAAGCCTAGAAAAACCTTTCAAAGATTATTATTACTATTATTATTATTATCTCACCCACAACCTATCTATAGAAAATGGCTGGAATTACTTAACACACAAAAATGACAAAGTTTATTAAAACAATTAAATTGCTTGTAAAACACAGCAATATACTAATATTTTATGATAAGTATTTTGGTAATGTCCTCCATAAGGTTATTGCTAGCTTCCTTTTAAACTATAGATGCCCCTGGTTTTTGCATCAAGATCACACTGCTTTATCTGGTGGACTGCTAGTATGGTCAAAATAGAAAGTTAATGGTTTGCATCATAAATCCTGTTGATTATAAATTATAGCTAAGTAAATATATTCTCAGACTATCAATATATGATTCAGCTTTAGGAAAACTGCTATAAGGTAGGGTAATTATATAATCATACCATTTACATACCTGGCATTTGGCAGATACCCTAATACAGAGTAAATTACAATTTTACAATGATCCTATAGCTTATTGGCATTTCTCAGGGAACCATCAGATTTGTGGTGCTGGGCATTACCCACTTCATTGCTTAATCACTAAGCTACCACTAAAGCACACTATAATACCTTTGTTACTTAATCTGTATCTGTGCAAATCATGTTAATTAATTACAATTTAACATTTGAAGCCAAAATAGGTTTTAAATTTATATGGCTTTGTCTGTTACTCCTGTAAAAAGGCATTAATATTAGGGTGTGGAAATCTGAGACGTGCAGCAATCTTTTAAACTTGGTTAAACCTTTCTAATTAAAAAGACTTTATAGCTATAAAAGACCATAGTAATGTGCCCTGTGGTGTTCTGGCATTCCACCCACTGTGACTCCTGCTACCTGTTTTAGTTCTTGCATAGAGCAAAATTCCACTGTTTTCCCAAGCAGAGAGAGCATAATTTTGCATGCATAAAAATAAAAGAAGTCTCTGGATTATCTAAAGAAGCATAAACTTAGTTATTGTGGTTGCTGGGCGCAGTAACACAGCAGGTAGTATTGTGGTTGTTCAGTTGTAGAGTGTATGGTTACTGTAAGTGTATTGTTTTGCATGTTTTCTTCAAGTTTGCATGGGTTTTCCAGTATGTTCTCTGGTTTCCTGGCACTAGCCAAAACCACACACAACCTCGCAATGATCTGTGAATGCTAAATTGCCCGAGGGTGTGAATCTGTCTGTGACTGGTGCCCTAGTGTCCAATATTCTGGTGAATCCTCGTCCCTGTTAATTCAAGAGAAGGCACTGCACCCATGACCTGAATTACACAATTGCTGATGGTGAATAAAGCAATGAATTAATGAATAAGCCCTGTGATGGATTGCCGACCTGTCCAGGGTGTACCCCCTGCCTTTCACCGTATTTGTCTTCTGGCATAGGCTCCAGCAGGCCCCCATGACCTTGAGTTCAGGAATAAGCGGGTATAGAAGATGAATGAATAAATGAATGAAAAAATAAAGTGTATTGACCAAAACTGTTTTGGATATTAGCTGCAGGTAGATTTTGGTTTTACTATTAAATTACCTGCACATAGAGTCTGTTGTTGGTTGCTGATTGGCTGGATAGCTGGTCTATCTCCCATAAAGAGCTTTCTTCATGTCACTCGGGCTGGCCAGGCTCCTGCTCTACTTGGCTCGATGTCTTTATGAAAAGGAGACGCTTCAATGTACTTCAATGGAGAAGTGCAGTCTATTCTGTGAATCA
Source organism: Sisor rabdophorus (assembly GCA_026260075.1). Lineage (NCBI taxonomy): Eukaryota > Metazoa > Chordata > Actinopteri > Siluriformes > Sisoridae > Sisor > Sisor rabdophorus. The sequence goes on along the minus strand of JAOTQW010000039.1, from coordinate 6,634,522 downwards.
TTTTAATATTATGCTAGAGTCTAAAAAAACTGATGAAAAAGACCCCAACAAATAATAACAAATGGATTTTCTGTGATTGCTTCTCTTGCGATTGGGGCACAGGAGTGTGTATGCGCATATCTTTTCCTCCTTTCTATTCTTCACAGATTGTGTACAGGTACCATATTTCCATCCCACCGTGATTTAAGCACTGCTGTGGGTAGCATACAGTTTTATATATGTGTGTGTGTGTGTGTTTCTAAAAGAGCCAGGAATGGTTGCCTCCTTTAGTACTTAAAAGTAAAAGACACCTGCTGCATAAGGGGCCACACATCTTGGGGTTAAGATAGCAACAGGCCAGGTGGAGTTGTGGTGATAAATCATTTCATAAAACCTTTGTATATAAAAATAAAACCAGTGTATATTACAATAAATCAAACTTTTTACTTCTCTCTTATAAATGTGCCTATCCCAGCACACATAGGGCAAGAGGCAGGGGAACACCCTGGACAGGTTGCCAGTTCATTGCAGCGCCACATACACAACACACACACTGGTCAATTAAGGATCACCAATTAAACAAATCTACATGTTTTTGTGGAAGGATACCTGTCTACCCAGAGGAAACCCACGCAAGCGCAGGGAGGCCCCATGCCAATAAATTTATTATTGTGGGACAAACCATTATATATATATATATATGGCGTAGTATACACATATGGACTTCTATACATACATATACACATAT
>JAOTQW010000039.1:6576284-6588684 GCA_026260075.1 Sisor rabdophorus | reverse complement strand
AGAACATGCAAACTCGGCACAGAAAGACCCCGAGCCTGAGATTCGAACCCTTTTTGTTAGGCGACCGTGCTAACCACTCCTTCACTGCGATGAATGAATGAATGCTTTCAATTTCCAGGCCCACCATGTTACCACAACTTGGCCCCACATACAAGACCCTTTAATTTGTAATGGCCTAATTGATTGATAGCTAATCTACTAAAGTTGTTAAACATGTAAAAGTTGAAGGTGACGATTTGCCTACAATTCTGTAGACCTCACAAAGTCCAACATAACATAAAATATATAAAGCTATTACAAACATTCTTACATGACAAGTTTTAACCACTTTGCTGTTGTTTCCTTAAGTACAACACAGCTAATAGGTGTTTCGTTTATCAGTGCAGTGATGCAAATTACAAATCGTGATTATCAAAGTTTTAATTAAATCTGAATTTTCAAAATCTTGTTAATGGCTTATTTAACTGTCCAGACATAAATTATAAATGACATAAAATGAAAACTTTGGACCTCCTCTGTCAGTGTAAAAACTCTATTTGTAAATTGTGTGCTGCCAAAATTCTGTTTATATTACATATCTAGGTTGGCCCTGTTTGTCTACAGAAACAAGTAAAAGAACAAGTTGAATCTGCTGCACATAAAATCAGATAAATATGATTAATGGCTCATTGGCTGTTTGTCATCTGTACTTGCAGCTAGATGTAGGTCACATTTGAGAAATGTAAACTTAGAGAGGAATGCTGTACAAGCTATTGCTGTAAAAGTATGAAAAGAAAGAACTCCCTAGGCTCTAGATTTCGACCACTACTTGTCAAAATTTTGGTGTGTGGCCTGAAGAAGGTTGTCTGTGTCAACCTGGACTAAGCAAAGTCAATGGTCTTTGTCAGCAATCATCACCTAATTGTAGTCTTCTTTTATCGCAGGGATTCCATGGTCGTTCACACTGGCGTCATTTCAGTCTCAGCCAGAAGTTCACAATTTTCCAAAGTTCTATAGAAGACATAAAAAAACCTCTAAAAGTAATGTCCATCACACAGACATCTTTGTGGCTTTCCTTCAAATAACATATTCTATTCGCTGCTGTTATCTGGCGAGATGTCCGCCTGTCTTCTTATCGTATCTCAATCTGTATATAAACATAATGTGGTTGTATCTCAGGGTTTTTTTTGTTGTAATTTAAACTAGGTTTAATATTTTAAAGTCATTTGTGTTCCTTACATCGTAGGCTATGGATGAGCATTCCCCGCCTATTCTTTAACTATAATAATAATGTGTCCCAGATTGTGATACCCGCTGTAGTACATTAGGCACCGAATTTCTGGTTAAGGTGTTGACCTGTAACCAGAAGATCATAGTGTAATTTTCTACCACTGCCAAACCACTGCCACTGCTGGCCCTTTGTCCTAAGCTCTTAAATCTAAACTGCTTAATCGGATAATTGTTAGTTGGCTGTGTAAAAGTGTCTTCCAAATGCCAAAAAAATTCTGTTAAAGCAAACATAACTGGTATAAAAAAAGGACCATCATAAACAAACAAAAAAGTTCAAGACATTTATTTGTGTTAAATCCACCTGAAAAAATTCAACGCTTTGCTGGAATTGCAGGCTTATTTGGGAAAAGCGTGGCTGTGGAAATGGCAACAAAATGTCAGCATTTGGAGATAAGTTATGCTGCACCACCTGGTCAAAAGATCCTACAAAACCTGCTACAAGCCTTGTCTTCCATGAGTCTGGTGTAAGTTCAGCTCATATCAGCTGTTGTTTTCTGAAGCAACCATTTTTATTTCTGACATTGAAATTGTTTAAATCTAATTGGACATCACAAATAAGTTCACTAATTCCAATTTCATCCAGTCACATACTGTACAACATACAGTGAAATGTTTTTCTTTCGCATATCCTACCTTGGAAGGTTTGGGATGTCAGCTATGGTACAGTATTGCTAAAGGGGGAAGAGTTAAGGTTCTTGCTCAAGAACCTAACAGGGGGCAGACATGGCAGTGATGGGACTTGAACCCAGGTTAAAATAACCCTTGTGTTATTTTATTTATTAAGAATAAATAAACTGTGTCTTGGTGCATTTTTTAGATAAGAAAGGTTATCTTAAATTTAAACATAAATGTATTTGTTTTTTAATAATCATAGAAAAAAGCGTGTGAGACTAAAAAAAAGAGAGCCACTGACATGTAACCAGCTATAACCTGGCCTTTGGATGAGTAGAGAGACCTTTGGCTTTTTGTGTATGCTAATTTTTTCCATCTGGCCAGATGGTGATTAATAAGCCCTTTTAGAGAGATCACAAGCTTTTCTCCATTTTAATTACATCTAAATATCATGTTAGTTTGAATGTTTGAGAAGGAGACAGAATGCAAGAACTAGCCATAAGATCCATTAGGAGAGCATGCCCCACTGCCCCACTGTTTGATGTTCTGCAGCCTTTATGCATCTCTAAACTCGCACAATGCATGGACAAACAAATTACGTCTAATTTAAAGTTAAGGTAAGGTATTGGATGACATAACTACCAGGTGTGATATGATCTTATGTAAACCACCAACTTTACTTCTCTATCTTGTCCAGAAAAATCTATGACGTTAGCAAACATTAGCAGTTGTTAGTATCTGGAAATGCTGTGTGTGAAGTTTTACTGTCCTTGAAACATATTTCAAACCATTTATTTCATGTTTCTTTGTAAGAGAAATGCAGCTTTCTAAAGCTTTATGAGCCAGCAAGTCATCAAGGCCTCTGTTTGCAGTTTTAGACACACCTACACTATGAATGACTGATTCAACTGTCAACAAGGGAATTGCTCACGATGGCAATCCACTAGGTAGATATTTAAAGTTAATGAAAAGTAACAGAACTGCAAAGTTACACCGATAAACAGTTCTACCACTTGCACTACTGCACTTGGTTTTGGGCAAGGATAAACGAAATTACTACTGTCCATTGTGTTGTCTGCTCAGATCCTGTTAAACATGTATTAAAAGATACTACATATTACCAAACTATCAGTGGTATATGGTATTTATTTTCCCTTTGTCAAGAAATGTTCCTTGATAAAATATTTAGAAATAGAATGCCGTGTGCTTTTTATATCAAGCAAGGTTTGTATGTCACCATATTCACAGTTCTTCATAAAACAGGTCCAGGAACCTTGGAGATCCAATCAAATCGCTATCTTCAAGGTTTTGCAGAGTTTAGCCTGAAACCTGTCCTTGAGCTAAATCTATTTTGGTATCTATGAACAAAAATAGTTTTTTAGTTTGTTTTCAAACTGCATTTTTATACGAATTGATACATTTTGCACTAAGCGACTAGGATTTTTCCCCCCAAATAAAATGGAAGATCAGCCAGTGAATTGGGAATTAATTGTGTTAACTTATACTGCCTTGAAAGTCCCCGCCTCCTCACATTTTAACTATAAACTCCTATAAACAGTAAAATTTTTATTTATAATCTTCTTTAAAATATCAATGGATATCCAATGTTATAAGAGAGAGCTTTTAGCTGTTGATCCTCTGTTCAGTGCTTAAAAGCATGTAAAAGGAAACTTTACAATCAATTTGGATAAATTAAAGGTTAAAGGTAAATATAATTAAAATAAGTCCTACAACCTCACATGGCCTCATGTACACCTTTCCTTTCTATGTAAATTGAATGTGCTAATGTATTTCTAAAGCCTCATAAGTAATATCACTATAAAGTTACAAAAAATTTAAATGTTTTAATAGTATTTATGTTACCTTCTCCAAATGAATTTTAATGTTATGTTTTACATACTTTTAAACACTGAGCAAAGAATCAACAGCTGGAATCTTTATTATATGAATATCGGATATCCTATTTTGTAAAAATATTTTGTGGGCAGATTTAATCCACTGTCCATAATTATTTAAGTATTGTGTTAGATATACGATATTTGTTGTACAGTACAGACTGTCTTGAAACTCTATAAGATTTCATTATGTATCAGCTACCAGCAAATAGTGTAGAAAAACTCTAAATTCAAAAATATTAATGGAACACTTTGTAGTTGCCTACTGTAGATGCTGTCATTACCTCAAAATTAGCATGTCATTGTTTTTTGCTGCTGGACCGGCTGTTATTAGGCTGCCTTCCGGTTTCACCCCTAAGCATGTATTTTGTCTTTTTTTTCTTGTTTATTTCAAACGAACAATTATATTGAGCCGATAGTCTAAACGGCACAATTAATAGTACAGATGCAAATTTCTCAAATCACCCATAATTCACCCCCCAGCTAGGTTTTGCCTCTGACAACAAGCATTTCCTGATAGCCTTTATTATGAATACACACCACACTATAGTGTAGCCTGAAATCATAAAAACGCTGACTTTTTGTCTTATTTCTGACAGTAAATCATTAATCACATTTTTCTGGACAGCGAAGAAGCCTAGGAGGCATTAAGTGTTATGCAAAACAAGAAACAGCATCAATGTAGTTGCCAAGCAAAAAAAATCTGTTATTAAATCCCCTGTTATTATTTCAACTGTTAAACATACCTTTGATTCGTAAACATTTAAAGAAGAAAAAATAGTTAGGCACCTCAGTTATAGGGACAGGATAAGCCAGTCAGATCTAAGAAGGCAAATATTTATTTAGCTGATGAGCTCAGTTCAGTCATCTTCTGCTTTACAGGCCTTATCAGGCCCAGTGCGTCCTTCATGTGAAAACAGATATTACAGAGGAGAAGAAGGGGAATGAGAGAGAGAGAGAATAAAAAATGTGTGTGCACACAAGAATATTGCACTAAGGAAAAATATCTGGTTATTTGAATAGAACTGAAAAGTGCCAATATGAAAAAGACTTAAAAGTGGGAGGATAGTGGAAAAAAACTAAACAAATGTAGTGCACTCAGTAGCAGACTGTGCTGTGAGTATCACCCAACCAGACAGCGAATAAAATGTGTTTATCTTAGTGATGGTTACAGTACCCTGACGAAGAAAAGACTTTGTGTAGACAGAGACAGACAGAAAACGAGAGAGTGAGACATGTGTACTCCGAGTGCTCAGCTGAGAAGCAGAAGTAACAGTGTGACCAGAAAAAGACTTGCTACCTATATTCAGGGGTTTACATACAGGGGTTCTTCGCTCCCCATCTGTGTGCGTGTGTTCTATTAATAATACTTGTCCTAAATATGTCTGGATTCTTATGCCCAGCAGCGAGTACCCAAACCTCCTTCCCTTTTTTTGCTCAGTCATTATTTATGTGCTCTCTAGTCTTATGTTTATCCTGCATTTTAATTGTGCTCAGAGGAAGGACAGCAGCGGCGCGGCACTCAATATGAAGCACTAACATTTAACGACCCCCGTGGAGGCAAACAAAAACAGATCGTTGGCTCTTCAAACATAGTCGCGGGGTCTGACCTACCTGTGCGTTAGTCATCTCCCTGAGGCAGCAAGACCCTCAAGGTTGAACTGGTTTATGTTCCATAATACCTAATTGATTGGTCTTGTGATCATGTTTTGTTGATGCCTGTTAGCTGACATTGCTGTTTAAGACAAGCGTATCCTTTTCAATTTGCAAGCATGTTTGATCAAGCTGAGTTAAAGGAATTTATTGGCAATAAAATAATTTCACAGAATTTTCCTATAAACCCTGTTTAGCCAACTCAATTGAGGTGTGGTTTCCTTCAGGTCCATGCTGTTGATAAGATGGTCTTCTTAAAGGTCAGAAAAGTGTGTAGCATCTCTAGAAAGTCAGTTTTTGAACCCTGCCTTGTCAATATGTGCACTGACCTCCACTTTATCTACAAGGGGTTGATGTATAAAGGGTGAAGACTAGCAGGAGATTAATCCTAGATTTGAGAGTTGAATATGTTTATTGAACACATTTATCTAATTATGGCAGTATTGAACAATAGCATTTTGAGATCTGCTGAAGCTATTAGTCTTCTTTTACTCTGAGGTAGAGTTTCTGTTGTAGAGGTCATCCACTTTAGAGCACTAGCAAAAACCATGTCATTGTTTCTTTTTATTAGGTTCAGGTTATTAATTGACTTCATTTGATTGAAAAAATACTCGAAGCTTCTTTTATATTGAATTCCTATGACTTTGTTGTCAGGGACAGTTCCTTTTACTATGAGCTTCTTCCTCATAAAAGTTCAATGTTAAAAGCAGCAACAGTCTCCTAAACAGAGATCAACGATCCAATCATTGGCACTGATGAATTCATGAATTCATTATTAATATCAGAAATGTGTTTTTTGATGTTTGTCATACAGAGACTGAATTAATTAGGATAAAATCTGAAAATGTATGTAACCTTAACAATGGTGAGCTAAAATGATGATTATTTATAATTGTTGAACAATTGTGTGCATTATTGTATTTTTCACAGTTTCTATTGATTATCCCCAAGTATTTGCGGATGTGTTTTGTTTTTGATAACCCAAAGGATACAACAGTAACAAAATCATGCAAAATTAAGCACTTTATAAGACTGACATATTGTGTATTTAAACTAGACATCAATTTGTATCTTTTTTTTTGCATGTTTATGTGACCGGTAACTGAAATGCAAAATTTATATTTTTTCCTTACTTACATAGTGATATCAACAGCAGTGAACTGAATTTCTGGATTTTTATTTATAACACTGCCAATAATGTAATATTACTGACATCTTGCTAAGAAAAACTTGTATTTCAACACCTGTATAAATAGAGGGGTCTGCAATTGATAGAAAAAATCTACTACTTAGTCTTAAATCTTCTTCCCAGATCTGTATTTTGGATATGTAGTGTAATATAATTAATTATTTGCCAATATGTCAGATAAAGTACATAATTAAATATGCAAACTCTCTCTCTCTTTGTCTTTAATGACATGGCATGTTATAATGTGTTTAAGTCCTCCCTGAAGGACCAGGTAAAAATGCACTGCCTGCACCGCCTGCCACTCTGAAGGCCTTTTCACGAAATCAGTATCGGATAATAATAATAATGCTTATATAATAGTGATAATGTGAGTAGAAGTCAACCAGGCAACCCACCCCTTCAACCTCTGCAGCAATACTGGCAGCACTCATATGTCTTTTTCCTAAAGACTACCTCTGGCTCTAACGCTGAGCATGTGCACTTAACCTTTTCTTGGTCGACCATGGCGAGGCCTGTTCTGAGAGCAACCTGTTCTGTTAAATCACTGTATGGTCTTGGCCATCGTGCTGCAGCTCAGTTTCAGGGTCTTGGCAATCTTCTTGTAGCCTCCGCGTGGCTTTGTAAAAAGCATTTCAAGATCCTGAGTGGATCTTGAGTGGACTGGCTAGCAGTTTTCTGATTTTAACCCCTTAAAAAGATCTTTGGAGGAAGTTGAAAGTATGTGTTACTGATTGACAGCCCCAAAACATCACTGCTCTGTAGGCGATCTGCATGGAGAAATGGACCAAAATACCAGCAACAGTGTGGAAAAACCTTGTGAAGACAGAAAATGTTTGACCTCTGTTATTGCCAGCGAAGGGTACATAACAAAGTATTGAGAACTTTTATTATTGACCAAATACTTATTTGGCACCATAATTTGCAAATAAATTATTTAAAAATCATTTATTCATTAAATTATCCTCTAACCTGCTTATTGCCTAACTCAGGGTCACGGGGGTCAACTGGAGCCTATCCTCGCGCACATAGAAAGAGACACGGGCACACCCTGGACAGGTCGCCAGTGCATTGAAGGGCCACTGACAACCACACACACTCACATTTACTCCTATGGGCAATTTCAAATCACCAAACAACCTAATGTTTTTGGACGGTGGGAGAAAACCTGAGGGGAAAACCCACGCAAGAGCGGGGAGAACATGCAAACTCAGCACATAAAGACTCAGGAGTTGAACCCATGACCTTATTGCTGTGTGGCAAATGTGCTACACCACTACACCACTGCCCTGCCCTCTTTAAAAATCAGACAGTTTTTTTTTTAAGGGTTTTTTTCCCTTATTTTGTCTCTTATAGTTGAGGAACACACACACATATATACATATACATGTACATACATAAGTACATACATATACATAATATATACATACATACATATATTTATATCCAGATGTACTGTGTTTTATTTATATATTAATTAATTTTTTTACTGCTGCTTGTGTCCATCAGGTTTACAGATGCAGACACACTGGTTCTGGGTGATGTGACATATGGAGCCTGCTGTGTAGATGACTTCACTGCCCGAGCTCTCGGAGCTGACTTCATGGTGCACTATGGACACAGCTGCCTAAGTGAGTCTTATATCCTCTTTAAGCCTAAAAGTTTAAAACAATATTAGATCATATTTTGGGCATTTTATTTTGTGCCTTGTCTAAAATTGTGTTCAAAACATGGAATATTTACTACAGAATATTAAATCTAAAAAGCTAAATCTTGATTTGAATAAAATTGTAAAATTAAAACAAGGTCACACTAAATATTAAATAAACGATCCGATAATCCTGTGAATTTAATCTATGATGCATAGTTCTGATTGAAATTTCATTTCAGCTTAGCAAATCTTTAAACTTAAAAAAAAATAAAATACTAGAACCTCTACTCACCCTAAATAGTGGACATTTTAATGTTTATTAGGATCTGGGTTTTATCCTGCTGGAAGTATTTTATCGATTATAATCCCAATTGACATTGACATCAACTTCTTTAAAACTCATCATCAGCAGCAGCAGTTATATTAAGCACACTAGATTGTACAATTACTATCCACTGACATTCGTTGAAGTATAACATTTTATTTTGCAAATATTCAATTTCTTTTTTTTGTAACAATTATTTTGTAAGTTATCTATTAATAAAATGCCATTTATTTTTAACAAAAATATTGCCATGCATGTTTAGTGGAATAGAATAACCTTAAAACTGTTTCTCTTTGGCCTGTTATTAGAATTAGTAAGAAGTTTTTTTAAAACAAATTTTCCCCCAATAGTGATTTTCATTTTATAGCAACCGAGATACACAGCTTTACTGTATTAAAGCAACTATAAATTATTAATGTAATTTGCTTTTAATTAGCAAGCAAGAAATTCTGTTTAAAAAGGCAAGTACCAACTGCCTGTTGCTCTTTTGCATTTGGGTAATTGTTAATAATTAATAAGAATAATTAATTAATAGGGTTTGCAATGCACAGACTATACCACACAGTTTTACTCAATAAAATAAAACCCACACAAAAATAATTGATAATAAATTTTACATTACATTTATTTAGATCTCCTTTCTCCTACAGCAAAGACCAAACTAATCAGAACAGATTTTACCATCAAGGACAGAATTATTATAATGTTCACAGTGCAGAATGTTCGAACATCAGTAATGTGCATAAGGGTGTGTTTTCTATATATATATTTTTTTATTCTTTTTCTGTTCTCTTGTGGAAATTTTAGTTTTAGTGACCAGAGTCGATTTAAAGTCAGGAGGGATTTTAGCACTCCTTTTTTTTTTTTTATTATTTTTATAAAGGCTGAAGCCAACCGAAGAAGTTAGAGTATCAAGAAGTCATAGCGTCATAGATTTCAATGTGTAAGTGCTAAGCAAAGCTGTCTTCAATAGCTCAGCAAGGAAACCATTCAGTGTGTGGCACATAAGAAATAGTGGACCTTTCACTTAGCCTCTGCTGCACATTAACCCAGAGGATCAATGAAGGACGTGCATTAAGCTTGTTCTTTGAAAAACGCTTGCTTGGAGGAGCCTGGGCCTGTGCCTCCGGCCGCCAGTCTGCTGTCTCACATACAGTAGGAAAGAAATGCTAAATCAATACCACCAATATATTTCGAGAACAATCCCTCCTCTCCTAAATATCAACACTCACCAGCAGAATATTAATGCCACACCTGTAGCTCAAATCCCAGCCTCAACATATTTAGTAGCTAATTATCCAACATTAGTTGATCATGATAGATCAAATGAACTTTAACATGGGCTCAATATGCAATATGTAGTTCAGTTAAAATAGTTTTTAAAAAAATTGATAGCATTTTATTAGTACAATAGCAATGTGGTTAAACACATTAAATTGAAATTACAGATTGTTCGTCACCTCAAGTTAATTTCCCCATACAGTGAAAAATTTGAAAAACCATAATAAATAATAAAATATATAATAGTAAATTAAATAAAAAAACAAAGTGAAAGCTCTTGTTGGCTGACATGACTTCTGGCTTGCGGGTGAGAGAAGAGGAGGGTGGCACTCGGAGATGAGCGATTGCCCGCATTTTTAACACTTTGGCCATCAGACCGGGTTCGTGTTTAATAAAGGAGTTCATGTATCAAACAGCATGACCTTTTTTCTGCATTATGACATTTGCTGTTTTAAAACATTTACAAGCTGAATTCTGGAAAGGCTGGGATGTTTTTTTTGTTTTGTTTTTTAAGATGAAAACTGAAAGACTTTTAAAATCACATGAGCCCAATAGTTTATTCACAATAGAAAAGAGATAAATGTTTAAACTGAGAAATGTTATTATTTTATGAACAAAATAAGCTCATTTCAAATTTTATGCATGCTACAGGTCTTAAAATTGTTATATAGCATCTCCTCAAAGCAGTCTAAGGATGTCTGAGCATCAAAGTTATGAGATTGTGTTAACAAAGCCATGCTGTTGTAATAGTTCCAGTATGCGTTTTTGCAGCGGTCTGCATATTCTAGTTAATCATGTTACAGACCTAAAGCCTATTAGCTTAATTAGTTTGCTAAATGTTCTCACAGCTAACTCGCACAGCTTTTTTCAATGTATTGCTTTTTCAGCCCTATGTTGTCCCTGTGCTAACTATTTTAAGACCTGTAGCAGGCATCAAATTTGTATTGAGCTCATTTAGTGGATGAAAGTGTAAAATGTCTCAGTTTAAACCCAGCTTTAGCCTTCTGGCAGATGGTCTAGACAACATAGCAGCTTTCATTAGCATCTGACTGACATGATGTAACCAATCTTTGTATGTTTTCTAAGATCCTTTTCCTCTAAGAATAGTCTCTATTTTTGTTATGGTTTCCACCAGATGTTGAAACATGATTGACTCACATAATTGCTGGGGATTTGTTAGCTCCACATCAATCTTGTTCTACCACATCCCAAAAGTGCTCTATTGGAGTCAGATTTGATGACTAGGTAGGATCTAGTGAACTTATTGTTTATGGAGCAAATTTTAGATGATTTGTGCTTTGTGACCTGGTACACCATGCTGAAAATAGCCATAATAAGATTGTGGTCATAAAGGGATGCATGTGGTCAGCAACAGTACTCTGTGGCATTACAATGATGCATTTTCTATTAAGCTGCACACCATGTGTTAAAGAAAGCAACCACTCCACCACCACCACCAATCAGTCGTCTTTATATAAGGCAGGTTAGGTCTATGGCTTCGGGCCAGATTCTAAATGTATAATGTAAAAGTGACAGAAGAAACTTATATTTAACAGATCAGGTGACATATCCAGCCTACAACTGGTTTTGGGGATGTCTGTACCCACTATAGACCAAGATTACCTTCTTTCCCCACAGAACTAGTGTGGTGTTGCTGTTATACACCATCTACCGTTAGGGCCCAATGTATTATGCACAGATGCTTTTCTACCGTAGACTTCCTGTCCATGCACATCAGTTCAGGCATTTTTCACAAACCTCTTGCATTAATAAGCAGTTTCCAGTCTTTGAACTTATGCTTAATTGCTGTTTTTGTGTGTGTAACATTTTGAAGCCTGTTATGTATACATATTAAAGTCCCACGTTCCTATCATCAGCCAGGACATTTTCAAATGTATAGGTTTCAAAAGCATAACTACACAAAGATGACAAATTTGACAAAAATATTTTTACTAAAAGGAGAAACATGAATGACATCTGAATTATGTAATTCAGAGACGACGAAGTAGAATCCATGTTGCAAGGAATGTCTTTATTTAGAAAATACGGGAAATGCAAAAGAAGTCGTCAGGAAACTAACCTCGTCGGTAATCCTAAAAGCCAGGCAGACAAATCCAAAACCTATAACACAAATTGAAACAAACAAAGATCATGAACAAGAACATGAAACGCTTAGCACATGCAAGAAGCAAACAATACTTTGCAACAAAGGAGTCCAAGGGCCTAGGCTAAGTAGGTAACACACCAAGAATAGCACAACAGAGCAAGTATACAGGGTGGAATTGTTACAGTATGAATACTTTACTGTTCTCATTTGTTGTAAAGAAATATGTCAATCATACATTTTTATTTGATCAGGCGCTGCTAGAATTAAGTCTTGTACATTTTTAAGACTGAACAGTATCAATATTTACTAAAGTCAAAATAATAGCCCCTTTTGACATTGTTTGTATGTATGTGTTTGAGTGAGGCTGAAAGAAAGAAAGAAAGAAAGAGCGTGAGAGGGAGAGAGAGAGTGAGTGTGTAAG
>JAOTQW010000039.1:6424461-6435963 GCA_026260075.1 Sisor rabdophorus | reverse complement strand
TGTGTGTGTGTGTGTGTGTGTGTGTGTGTGTGTGTGTGTGTGTGTGTGTGCGTGCTCATGCGTGCATGCTTAGCTATTTCTTAACTTTGTGTCCCTATCCTGAGATGGGTCAGGTCCTGAGGTAAGCACCAGTTTAATTTCTCTTTGGATTAAGAGTCAAGCGATCAGACATAAGCAAAAGAAACATCAACATGATGACATGCTACAGATATCATTTAAAAATGGCTGTCTACTAAAGTTGCCTACAACACTGTTGCATGTTCAGTATGCTCACTAAGGCCGGAAGGGTTATTAGTCTTATCACAGTGCATTCATGGCTTAAGTAAGTCTTCACATTTACCTACTGAGGTTGTAAATGTCAATAGTGGTCAACAATTCCCCCTTCTTAAAAAAAAAAAAAGAAATCCCATAATCATTGGTATATAAGAATAAGGTACAGGTGCATATAAATAATATTGATATATCACATAATAAGAAATACTAATTTTTTTAAGTCTTTGTAAAATTTGATTTGCTGGTTGTATGTTACAGGCAGGTGGTGGTCGGGTGTGCGTTTGTTGTGATCCAGGCAGTGTGTACATCACAAGACTGCTTAGCAGCCATGAAATCTGGGATCAGGCTGACAGACAGCGCAAACAATCTGAAAGAATCAGGGATTTCACAGGGCTTATTCGGAGTTGAGCAGCTGCATTAAGCGTGCTGAGATTTATCCATGCTATCAGTGTCCGGGAGGGTGCTGCATGTCTAATCTTCATGGCTGTCACATTAACAGCTTCACATATTAACCTAAAAGCAACAAGACTATGAGTGGGCCTTTGCAGCAATCCGTGACGTTTACTCTGATTATAGAAGTTTACTTTAAATGCTGTTAGATTCGTTATTTATCAAATAATGTGGGCTACTTGGATAGAGTTTATATACAGTAGATCTGGGGAAAAAATGCTTTTGTTTCAATGGCTGTTTGTTTGGTTTTGAGTATTGTTGAGGCTCAAAAGCCTTTTAATGGGTTCGCTGTGTTCTCCTGAAAAATGTTTGGGCTGCATTGCTGAATTGTAAATATTACCCAGTTTTAAAGGCAACACTCACGCTTAGTCTATCGCAACAAGCGCACATAAATTCACCCCCATGGATTATCAACATGATTGGAATATGCACAATAATATATTAGTGGTGTTCCTTAAATGGAATTGCTAACTCCTGTTAAAACAGACAATATAAAGGCACTTTTCAGGCAGTGGGTTAGGATATACTCAAAAATAGTTTAAGCAATATATGACACTTTGGGTATTCTCTTTACAAAGTGGGACTTATTATACCGATGCATAGATAAGCTTAAGTCACGTTACCAAAGTGCTGAAACAATTACTGGCTTCAGGTACTTGTTCCCTTGTGTAGGGGAAATGCTGGGCCACTCAGCAAAGCAGGTAACTGTTTTACAGGGGATGTCCAGTATTCCAAAAAAAAGTCCTCCATAAAATTCCAGAGATATGGCCTTCTCTTTTGCAAAGAAATCCTTTTCTATCCTGGTCAGAAGCCCTCAAAAATTGTTCATATGTGCTTTGTTCTGTATTCTTTATACATGAGTTACACTCTACACAGGTTAAGGGTCTGATTGCAACACTCTAAAGCCTATTTTCTTTGGGTTTTACCTAAATACAAAAGCAAAATAAATAAATTTTCTTTTTTGGCCTTTAATTAACTAGTTGGCTCTGAAGTTGAATAAAAATGTTCTTTTGTATACATACAAATACTGCATTGTGTTGCATGGAGTGTTTCCATGGATGAAGCAATTTATAAATAACAGTTCTTCTTTGAAAAAAAATGATGCAAAATGTGTAAAGAAAGGCACTTTTAACAGTCAATGCATTTTGCATAAAATTTTCTGGTTAAAATATCTTTTTTTCTGCGGTGTGGGTTCATTGAGGTTGAGGTGAAAGTTAATATACTATGGGCAGCCAACAGGCATTTTGTTATCTATGATAGCTGGGCAGATGGGCTCTGGTGACAAAAGACAGAGTAGGTGAGCTTCTTTCTAGCTTGGTGAGTAACGGTCAATGGTGCGTGCCTCTG
This sequence comes from Sisor rabdophorus, assembly GCA_026260075.1. Taxonomy (NCBI): domain Eukaryota; kingdom Metazoa; phylum Chordata; class Actinopteri; order Siluriformes; family Sisoridae; genus Sisor; species Sisor rabdophorus. The sequence goes on along the minus strand of JAOTQW010000039.1, from coordinate 6,433,893 downwards.
AAGGGAGCTGTTGAGAGGCAGGTGGAAGAGGCAGGACATCCATCTTCTCATGGGTGAGGCCTAGGTGCTCTGCAGTCAGTTTGGACAGTGGATAAAGGCTTTCCATTGCCTTGGCATCTGCCAGCAACTGCTGTGAGGCTTGTGCAAGAAGCTCTGAGGCCTTCTCCTGTTTCAGGCCTAAATGTTCAGCTGCATACTTACTTAAAGGAAAGATGCCTTCGGAAAAGTCCATCTTCAGCTTGCCATCAGATATGAATCCCCCACCATTTCCTCCACTGCTGTGCATCTTCATATGACTAATGAGGTTCCGCTGCTGAGCAAATTTGCCACCGCACACCTGGCATTCATAAGGTTTTTCACCAGAGTGAATGCGCATATGCTCAGTGAGCCTGTACTGCCTAGTGAAGCGCATGCCACAGGCATCACAGGCGAAAGGCTTCAAACCCAGATGGCTACGCATGTGGCGGGTCATGGTGCCACGCTGGGTAAATTTTTTTCCACAAATGCTGCAGGGATAGGGACGTGTCAGCCAGTGGGTCTTTTCATGCTGTCTTAGGGTGGCTGGATCTTTGTATGTCTTGTCACATGAGGCACAACGATATGGCCGAATCATTTCACCAATGCCCACTGAGTGTAGGTTCTGCCCTAATTTACTGTCTACATAGGTGCTGTGGAGGCTACTATTGCTGTTTAGGTTTGTGGGTCCATTGGTACTAGCAGGTTTGTCAGTCCCATTGATGTTTGGATTTTCTAGCTCTCCCACATGGTTCAGATCCTCTTCAGCATGGGTTTCCACATGAGCATTGAGCTGTTCAGAGCTAGGAAACCCTTTGCCACATGGGATGCACACATACAGATTATCACCAAAACTCTCTGGCTCGTAGGGCAAATGATATCTCCCACGGGGACCAGGGGGAGATGGCCTGCCTTCACTGCTTCCTGTTTCCTCACTTCCTGTTCCATTCTCATCCTCTCCATCACAAGTTATTGGTCTGTTATAACCTCCCTCACTCAGGTTTAACTTTTCCTCAGTGTTTTTGTGGTGATTCAAATGTTGGTGGTGATCTTTATCTTGCTCTCCCATGCCCCCACTGTCTTCTTCGTCTTCATCCTCATCTTCATCCTCGACACTGTAAGTCATGGGTTCATTTTTTACCCAGCGGTAAATGTTGGAACCATCCCTGCTGCGGTCTCCTGGTTCTTCTGAGGGCTCAGGGCTAGCGGGGCAGGGGTAAGTCTCCTGGCCCTGCGAACTTGAACGCTGAAAACGAGGGATTTGGGGCAGTTGGTTTATAAGTGGAAAAGACTGTGGCGTGAGAGAGCCAGTGTGGTGCACAGCCTCCATTTTCCCTGAGCCATCCGTAGGGCTAATCAAAGGGCTTGTGCGGTGACTCAATTCCCCATCATGCTCCTCATTGGGGTGGCTCAGGTGAGAATGAGTAGAATGCTGCTGGGAGTTCGGGCTTTTCTTTGAAAGGTCTAGGCCAAATATGGGTGAGCAGTTTCTGTCTGCAGATGGCAAACGTAGACCTGGTTGTGGAGGAAGTGTTGCTTGAGAGTGTGTGTAAGGCTGCTGGCCCTGTGGAGGGACTGGAGCATAAAGCTCTCCAACATGGGAGGCCAGTGAGTGTGGTGGTAGATCCTCCAAAGTTGGTCCACGTGGTGTGTTCATAACCCCACCAGGGAAGCATTGCTGTATTACTGGAGTAGACACTCGTAGCCTCCCCGCTAACACTCCACTGGGGCTCATTTTCGGATAAGGCAGAAACCCAGACGCAGGACGTAAGTGGTATTTCCCATTTCGTTTCAGCTTTTTTTTGCACAAGGCTACCAAGTCTAGCAACTGAAGATAGCTAGCAGCTGCCAGCACTGCACCTATGTTGGGCTCTGTGGGGGAGCTGGGGTCACCTTCACTTAAGCGTCCTGTGTATATGTAGTCAAGGATGACTCTGAAAACACCTGGACTAACCATCTCATGGTCGAGATTGATGAGGTTGTCATGGACAACAAGGGATTTAAGGTAGAGACTGCTGGCAGCCAGAATGTTCTTATGGGCACGAAATAGAGCATTTTGCACCACTATGATAACATCACACAAGAAGCCTTTGGTGCGTTGCGTGTTCAGTTGCAAAAGAAGGTGTCTAGCATGACTTGGGACTTCCATGGCATCCAGCATTGTCTTCAGTCCACCACCTAAAACAGTTAAAAAAAAGACATTTAGCCTTCATATGAACCATAATGCACTGCTGGAGGTCTGTTAAAACTCAAAGTACAATTGAAAACCAAAGCAGCCAAGTAAACTAAATCTTTTGTTTGGTATGTCATCTTTATGCCAAACAGTCCTGTTTAAAAAGGTTTTGTTAAAACGACAACTGATAGTTTACTACTTTGAAAAAAATTTAAAAAATGTAAAATGAGAAATAAAAATTACACTGCATTTACAACACAACCATGATCCCTGCAATTCACCCTCAAGCCACAAATGTTTCTTTGGACAGTAAAAAAGAATTCTGAACATAAATTTCCAATTAAGCTCTTAATAAATGAAAAGGGACACACTGGTTAATATTTAAGTGTCTCTTTAAAACCCAAAAAGAAAAGGCAAAAAAAACTTGGAAAATAAAAGTATAAATGTGTTGTCATTTTGCTGTCTTCCAGATAAAGCATTCCAGAGGTGGTGTGTGAAGTTTTAAATGACGACTTACTGAAGGTTTTGCAAGTGTGACAAAGAGCAGGTATAAACTAGTGGGACAAAAATATGTCCAATAAAAGATAGGACAGTCCGCTCCTCTTTAGCTCAGTCAAAGAAGGAACTACAGACACACTTACTGTAAATCTTATCAGAATTAAAATAAGATTCCCTGTTGCAGGTGACGCTTAACAAAATAAATAGCTGTATGTGTCCATACCCAGGCTGGGGCGTTTTAAACACTGCTACGTGTACGTGTAAGTTACGTGTATTGGAAACAAAATACTGATAAAACTGATTTCTGGGGTCCCCAAGGGCTTAACATCGTAATGGGAAACCAGCAACTAAATAAATAAAGGTCAGCCATAGTTTTCCCGACATTAGTTCATCCTCTCTTTGTTTATGGTTTTGCGCGTTCGAGTTCCAGAGCAATAAGGAAGTCTGTATTTATAAGCTAAAATTAATTTTCCCTTAATATTTTTGGTCTATGCTTTTGTTTAGTTAGATGAAAAGAAAACCAAACGAGGACTGTAGCTTGTATTATAAGGCAAACACCAGTTTTATATAAAGCAATAAAACCAAATTTGGTGTAATGTTTTATTTGTTGTATTCTTTTTAACTCTTAATATCATTTTGCCCTATGACCGTCAACAGATCAGATTCATGGATCGTTCGCTCAAACGTCCTTACAGACCGAGGAGTGAGAAGCGCTTTTCTGTGCGCAACTGATAGACTGCGTCTGCTCAGAAACGCACTGCCAAGCTCCTCAATCAGTTCTCACAGTTCTCCGCGTTCTGACGGTGGAATAGTCACTCTGTAAGCACGCTATTAACAATCGGTCACAAAACAAACACATAAGTTTTAAAAGAGCTAAACTCTCAATTATATAAAAAAAAGATCATGCAGCGCGGTAAAGGGATTTTTGTCAATAGTAGCTGATAATAATCAGGAGTTGTTAGGTCTATAGTAGATACTATTATTAACCAGCAATTGTTCGATCTATAGTAGATATTATTAATTAGGAATAAATATCGCTATAGTACACCTGTAGCACAGAGTGCGTGTGCGCCATTTGCTGAATGGTATAACGCTTTAGGCTACGGTACGTTTTACGCTTTTGTTTTATAAACAAACAATAAAAATAATGCATTACAACTAACGATAATAATCACAACATATGATACAAAAATGTTTAAATAAAATAGCTACGCTTTTAATAAGATCGATTCTGCGCTAGGAAGAGTTTGCGCACTATGTATTTCTTCTCAGATTCCGCTCTAAAAAAACAATCCCTCATCATTTCATCATTTGCAGGTGTAATATATAGCGAAAGGAGAAAGGGTGATAGCTTTTTCCATTTCACATTGACAGTGTTGGGAAAACCCCAAAACACAAGATGCATGTGTGGGTTTGTAGAACTGCATCCAGAACTAATAACATAGAGCGAAACTGTATTTAAAAAAATACCGTGTCACGTTTTTGTCGATTAAAGTGTTAAACAGCCATCTAGTCAGTCAGACGATCATAGGGTCAAGTCAAAAAAGGAAGTGGTAGCACAAATAAATCATGTTTAAACGGCTTTGTTTGAACTCCACGCGTAAACACTTTATATCCTCCTGGGCGCTCTTTACAAAGTGAAGACGAATATTTCTTCTACAGCGTCAAATAAACCACCATTAGCTATAGGTCAAATACCCGACCTTCACCTTACAACCCCTAAAAGAATCACTTTCCAGATACCTTAAGCCTTATTAGATCCTGTTATGTAAAACAATACCTATTAAAAAAACAGGTGCAAATACAGTAGAAGTGATCTAATTAATATTAGAGGCAATCTAGAGGCTGTAAATAAAGATAAATTTAATGATTTCAGTGTGTATAATACAGTTATTATGGTTTGATAGTAATAGGTGTAGTTCTAATATATAACCTGGGTGTGAAGAACTAATTTGCTATATTTGGTATGATCCATGCACTTGCATTAAGGCGGCCAGGGGTCCTATTTTGGACAGTTTGGTACTCATTAGGCCCCGTGTTTTGTCTGTGTTTGCCTGGTTTTGGATCTGTCTATGTCTATATCTTTCAGGACACCCCTCCCTCCTCCCGTCTTCTCTTTACTCTTTTCACTATAAGTCTATCAGCTCCTGACCAAAATACAGTTAAGTGCATACGTCATATCGAATCTTATATTAAAATACTGAGCACTTATTTTCAAAAGATTACAGATGAATTGAATGAAGTTGTATAAATAACAATGTATTTATTTTAGCCAAAAACTGAAAGGCAAGAACAGCTGGAAGGAAACATATTTATAGATGTTATAAAGATGTTTACATAACCTCAAGATCGTCGATTTTAACGAGAGTCAAAAAATAATTTCACGATGCCTTGAAAAATTGTATTTAAAAAGAAGGATAATTAATAATAGTACGATATAGGTACTAAAAACTAATATGTCTATTATATATCAATTATAATTTCATCTTATAAAAATAGGACATTAAAAAACTTAGAAACGTAGACACAAATAGCAAATTAAGGCTTTACTTTAAATAATCCCAGTCTCTAATTCAGTAGTTTAGTCTTTTAGTCTGCCTTGTTAATAAGCACGTAAAGTGATTTAAAGACAACACATTTAGTCATTGCTGAAACAATATTTTTGCAGTCTTGATTTTGCGCTAAAGACGTGCGCACACGGTGGAGAAAGTGCGGCGCGCTCTCAGACTCTGTCCTTAAGCATACTTACTTTCTCTCTCTTCTTCTTCTCAACTCTCTCGCCTCTCTCCCTCTCTCTCTTTCTCTCTAACTCTCTCCCTGTCTCATCTGGACACCAAGTTCATTCACAAATCCCCTTAACGCCGCAACAGCCGTTTTTACGCACAGCAGCTTTACGTTCAATCACATTTCGAAAAATTGCTTCAGGAAAAGTAAAGCATTTTAACCAAACACTTCAACCAGAGGAAGCAGCATGGTATCCACTCTAAGAATACTTCCCAGATCTTTTTCTTCAGCTCTTTAAGACATCTTGTCGTTTTACGCCAGCAGTTACATTCTGGTCAGCTACTTTTTAGTAAAGCCCCTGAAACCCGTTAAATTTTTTGTCCAGGGGTGCAACAAATGATCTTCAAAAAGCTTTTCCATAATAATAATAATAATAATTATTATTATTATTATTATTATTATTATTATTACATTGTCCGTTTTTCGAAAACATTTTGTTCAATTTATCATATCACATTTTCAGACATTCAAGTGAAAAAATAACAGTCGGTTCCATCATCCTATTCATTATCCTTCTCGTGCACATCATGTTCTCTGAAACCAGCTTTATCATCTTTTACACGTTATTCACTGACAGCCGTCACAAATAAAATCTAAAAATAGTGCGTCACATGCTTTTGAGATGTTTTTTGTGTGTGAAAAGAAACAGCTGTCACATCAGCATCCATTCACGAACCGATCAATCTAATAAGATCATTAAATGCGGAACATATCAACCATGCCTTTGTCAGATCGATACAGATAGATATAAAATAAATATGGATATAAATTGCACTTTGGGCTATGATGGTCTAAAAAAGCGCAAGAAGAAGCTGTAAGTCTTTGTGTTCCACTAATGTATATAAACACTGTTTAATTATATGCCGTAGAAAACCAAAAAAAGAAGAAACAAAAAACAAGAATTAATAGTTCGGGGTTCGTGAATCGAAGCGGCGGGCTTAGAAGTAACAATGAAATCTTGCGTAAAATGCATTTATGAGCGTATAATAAGTCAACGAATGCATATGTAAAAAGAAAAAGTGACTATTGTGTATTTAAACATAAGTATTTACCTGGATACCCGAGATCTTCTGCCATCCGCTCTGATTCTCCGGTAATGATCATCTCAGCGCTCTAATGCACGCATTTCTGACGTCCCAACTCTGAACTGCCAGCCTCCAAAAACCATGCCAGTTTTCCGCACACGACTGCCAACTCTTTTTTTTTTAAAGATTATTAATTGCGATGAATGTTGTTCGCCCTCCTCTCTCTCTCTCTCTCTCTCTCTCTCTCTCACTCTCTTTTCAGACTTGCTTGCTCACTCTCCACCTATTTCCCTCCCCCTGTAAAATATGTGCCCTTGCAATAGCATGATTTCAAAAATATATATTTTTGTATTGTAATTTCCCTTATTTTGTGTCTGTGTATATTATGTGCGTAAAAAGAGAGCTGATGATCCAGTGTGCTGTAGCTCTGTGTGTGATGTCAGGCTACAATAAAACTCAAAAGGTAAAAGCAAGGGCAGGAACTAACAGTGACCCCAACTTGAACTTGACAACACTCGATTCGCTCGCCTTAAAGAGACAGGAGTTTTTACTGTATATCATATACCGCTTAGCTCTAGAGAATATAGGTTAGTGGAAAACCCACAAAACAACGAAGCATCTTTATCGTGTGATCGGCATGATGCTTTGCCTTGTTCTCATGCTGTCTAATGTCAAGAGTTCAGCCACTTCTCCGTTTACTAGTCAGAATGAAGTCAAAGGTTCATTCTGGTTACAAATGCAAAATCTTTTTATAGGAGGAAACGACTCTGTGCATTGATGTAAATCGGGAAATCATATTTACAGTTAAATGTTAGTTAAAACAATAAGTTAATATCTACGTATTACAAACAATCTTCCTATGTGTATTTTTCATTTGAGCAATCGTTATAACTCAGTTTCCTGTTGGATCTGTTAAGCCTATAAAATTACTCTAAACAATATAATTTACTTTTGAATTTACTAAATGATCTGTCTTATAACTACTTGTAACTGGCCAAACTTGTATTACATTGAGTCTTATGATAGCTGATTCAGCACACACTTTATGTTAATGTATCCTAAGTTTCTTACTTAAATAGTTAGTAAATGTTTACTGAAAAGGTCAGCACTGACCGGTTAAGGGAGAAAAAACACTCTTGCTGTCTTAGACTGCCTTTTGGCCCCAAAGTCAGGCGAGATGTGCAGAACATACACCTAGAAGGAAACTGATGTAACAGTATGACAACAGGATCCTTTATGAGGCCTTTTATAAATATTTAGACGCAGTTAAATTATGACCAGTCTGTTTTTGTGGATATCTGGAGTTATTTTATAGTTTGAAATAGTTTAAACAAAATAATAATAATAATAATAATAATAATAATAAATTTCTTATGTTTTCTCTTAACAATGTAAGAGAAACGCAGCGCGTCCTGCATCTCCATGGTAACGGCGCACATTAATCTCACCTAAACATGGCCGCCGCAGGTAAGCTACACTTGGGCTTTGTTCCAAACCGCTGCACTAAACTGTTTTCCAAAAACAGCTGATTATTTTGACATACCGTTCAGTATGTGCATTCGCACGCAGCTATAGTCGCACCCCAGAGAACGTTTATTCGGACTTTTTTTTTAAACTCACCTCGGAGTCATGTCTGATCGACCGCTCGGATGACTTCTCTCTCTTCAGGATTTCCTCATCCACACATATCCAAAACGTCCTTGTCCGATCGCTACTTTGAGTTATGGTGCAGTTTAGCTCTTCTTTATTTCTTCTCTCTCTTACTTTCTGTGTGTCTTGTTCTCTTTTCACTCTGCACGTGCCGCGGTTTCTGTCAGACGTTCCGGTTGGAGCGGCACTCGGTGCTGAGTGCGACCTACTGACCGCGCGCACAGCGACACCTACCGGTTAACGCATGCGCTGTGCGTTACGAGCTGCACCGGCGGTCTCCAACGGCCAGGATTTACAAATACTGTACATTCAATAAAGTGTTCCAACATGTTCCCAAAATAAATACATGCGAAAACTACGTCTGAGCGACACGATCTGATTTAATCCGCTACACCTGCGACATGACACGCTTTATTGGGATACTGTCCATGCACCCACAGTCTGTTAGTCCCCATTACCATGTTCATCTACGTGCAAATTTGTATGTTAGGGACAAACTTTGTATCGTTTATATTTAACCTTTCTTTACCATCGCACTATTATAATTTTTTTTTCACCCGAATTAATTGTATCTCATTACTTTGGCATTGTTATTCTGACTATAATTAAACTTGTAATGTAAATAAGATGTCAGGAATATCCAGTAACATGTCATTGATCAATTTTAGTATTGTTATTAATTATACACTATTTACACACGTCAAGACCGGTTTAAGCAAATGCACTACAGTGTTGCTGTCCACTTGTTCTGGACTGGTTTCTGTAGATTAATCAAGCAAGACCTGTGGAGATAATCTCAAATGACAGAGACACTCACCTGACAGTAGTCTGTTTGTCACCTCTTGCCCCTGACCTCTGAATCACTTTAGCAGATGACTGACGTCCGTTCCAAGGCCTTTCCTTTGAATTAACCCTGAACCAAGATGTTCTTTCACTAGAGTGGTCAAAGTCACAAGAGTCCAGCTTAAAAGAAGAGGAGGTATTGTCTCTCACTTCCAGTTTCCCTTGATGAACTGTCGATAACCTCAGTGACACTGATAGGCAAAGTTAGACAAAAGACAGCTGTCAGGCCTCCAGCACCTGGATGTTTTTCAGTTCACTTTTAACGCCAAATTAAAGAATATAATTCATAAGCCATAAGTATCTGTGGCAGAAATAGCAGTTAAAGATAGCACACAATAGATTAGGAAAAGGTGTACTTCACTGGATGAGGTTTTACTACTTTACTGCATTATTTTTAACATAAAATATAATCAACATGAAGGTGTCTTAATGCTGCAAACATTA
>JAOTQW010000039.1:6413834-6424361 GCA_026260075.1 Sisor rabdophorus | reverse complement strand
TATTTTTAACATAAAATATAATCAACATGAAGGTGTCTTAATGCTGCAAACATTAGACCATGTTGTTTTTCAGTATCTGTTTTATGCTGATAATTCTGATTAGGATCAGGGTAAATCCAGACATTATTTCCAAATTTCCAAATTAAGCCGTTTTCAAATGCCTGTTTTTGTGAAGTAAAGCCTTGAGCCCCAGATCTACCTAAATGCATAGATCTACCATGTTTTTTTTATTTCTCACCAGACATCTTTATGTTTAAGATAATATAAAAACTTAGTTGTGAAAATGTATCTGTACAGAAATTTAAATCATTTGTTATATGTGCTAAAGTTAGCAAATTCTAAAGAGAACCCGCAAATCAGGCGAAAAGATCAGTAGCTGGATGTTTATAATTAGCAAGCAGGTGCTGTGAACATACATTAAGCTGACAGTAACTGAGTGAAGGGCTTAGGTATAAAGAGGAAGAGTTATTGTAATGGATTAGTAAGGTGGATAGGGTTAATAAGGGTGTCTGCTAATTATCATTAAGTCATTTAACAACATTGTTTAAATTGTTTGGAATTGGTGGAAAATGAGGTGGGTGCGGTAAGCTGATTTCAAGCAACATCCACTGAAACGGGTCATGTTTTTTTTAACACTCACAATGATAATTAAAAATTTTAAGTATACTCTAGACTTTCCATCAAGAACATAAACGAAAGGAACAACTTGTGGATATATCTTGTTTTTTATCTTTAATTGAATTCTCATTATCTGACTTCATGGTCACACATCCCCTCATACTGTAGCTTTAGATTTTAATCCAAATTTTTGGGTGATGTTGTTATGTGTATTCCTGTGTTTTTCCTCTTAGTATTGTTTTCCCACCTCTCAGACATTCTAGTCTAATCTGCAATGTGTGTGCTGGGTATCCAAAGTGTCCTCCTACCACACAAACAGTGTTTCTGGCACCGCCTCTGGATCCGACAGAATTCCTGAAAATAATGTATAATATTTAGGCTTTACGGTTGGAAAATGTAATAAAACGTACCGGGTAAAAGTGAAAATAGGGTGAGTGAAAATTCTTTACCCTGATGTTGCCTGACCCATTAACAAAGCAGTTGTTTTTGTTTTTTTGCTGGCTTTCTTTGGGATTTACAGCATTTTAATTAATCACACACAGGAAACAACTACAATTCAACAATTAGGTTATTCTAACGCTCTATTAGAGGCCCGGCAGATGCCCTGACGTCAGTGCAGAGGAGTTTGGGAACTGTGTTGAGGAAGGTAACATTTAACCAGAGCATTCCCTTTATGACCGAATAATAAGCATTGTTTCTACTTGTTTACTGTTCACATGCACTAACCTATTGCTGCCAAACTTACTCCATTTTACCTAGTATCACCCCAAAACTATTATTTTTAGTAGGGCTGATATTTCATGAACCCTGACCTGCACCAGAGGGATGATTTGCATCCTTTTTGTCGATTGTGAGAGATTCCTGGCTAACACGCCGGTTCCATCCTGTGCTAGAAGTGTCTGCTGGTTAGTGGACAATAAAGCTACAATAAAGAACTTGTGTGATTGATAGTGATGATATGAGCATCGCTTTAATTGGGCACGTAGGGATTGGCGAAAAGGCATGTGCACCACTTTCAGGCCAACTGCCTTTCTGTGGAACTCAAAAGCCCAGCAGTGCGATTGGTTCAAAATACCTTCACAGGCATGTGTCTATTGTTACCAGATGTCACTCTTAAATGTGGCCTTTTTTTGATTTTAGAGTGTTTAAAAGGGTTTAGTGTACTATGACCCCATGCCTCCTGTGTGTGTCCTATATTTTCGGGTGATTTCTTTTATTTCCAGTACCAGGTGCTGCATCCGTAAAAATGGTTGTTATGGGCACTGTGTGTGTGTGTGTGTGTGCGCGAGTGTATGTACAGTGAAGTGCACATGATAATGTGCAGGGCACATGACTTTACGCTGCACGATTTTGGCTGCCTTTTCTCTCTCCTCGTTAGCCCTACACAGACCAGCCATACACGTCCCCTAACATACACACACACACACTGCAAAAGCGAAAAGTGGCCTTTGTTTTCTGTGTCCTACACACAACCCCTGATGAACCTCCTTCTTTTCTCTCCTCGCCACCATGTAAATCTCTTTTCTGGCCTAATTCTCACTAAAAACCATATGGCGTGTGACATCATGAGGCCAGGAAGTAGAGTGAGAGAAAGACAGACCAAATGAGAGCAAGGGAAAGAGAAGGATTGCACCACCAGGTCTTTGTGCAATGATGTCAGCAAAGAGGCATGCTAGGAGGCCTGTTGGGGGGTGAGAGGAGCAGGTTGGAAGGGTTTCACTTTTTTGGATTTCACTCCCACCTGTATAATCAGAGTAGCAGGAAAAGAAGCAGGGGTGCTTGTGGACTCAGCAAGAACCACTTTGCATTCTGGTGCTGTGTCTCTACAGGAATGAGGAATGTTTGCACTCACTCATCATACATATGTATTCTCACTTTAACACTATATCCTGTTGGCACTCTTGCTGCCGTGGTGGTGAATTAAATTTGGCACATGGTACTCATGGCTTTTTTTTTTAATATGTAGATCCCACATCAGAGAAACACACATTTTTGAGAGTTCTAAAGGCTACTGATGAAAGTCATTACCCATAACTATTGATGAAAGCTTACATGTACATCATGGGAGCCTATAGGGTGAGATATGATCCGTCTTGGGCTCTTGATGAGTGCAGTATGGTAATGCATGGAGACCTGGAGGAGAAGCAGACTTGACATCTGGGATGTATGTTAAAGACTCTCGATGTGAAAAACCGTTTGCACCAAGTTGCCTTAATGAGACAAAAGTGCACATTCTACATCTGTTTGTATTGAACCATGAGATTTTCCATGTTTATACGCTATGATAGACAGAATCTAGGATTTCTCCTCCTACTCCTCAGTGGACTTCACGTCTGTTTCCGCTGCCCTTTCTTTTTTCCCCCTTCCCCACTCCTCACTCTGTCTTGCTCCATCTCAGCTCTATCGAACTGCTCTGCTCTGTTTATTGCTGCCTCTCCCATCCTTGTAGTCTCTCTCTCTTTTTCTCTCTCTCTCTCACTGACGCGTCGCAATCTGCGCACCAGGCCTTTTTGTCTGACAGTCTCCCTCCCCTCCTGTGTTCGCTCGCTGGGTGAACTCTTCAGCTTTGTTGGGAGGTCCTGGTCTCCATACCACCACCACTATTATCCCCTTTCCTGCCAGCTCTCTATCAACACGCACACATACACACAGAGACACACACACATACTCTTTCTCTCTACCCCTCTTCTCTGATTGATGGCAGAGCTGGGGAAAATGCCAGGCCAGTTTCATTGCTTAGAGAAGGGAGAGAAGAGGAAGGGAAGGCAAGGCAAGGCAGGGTTGCTGCAGCTGTGGTTTTGGAGTCTATCTCTCGGCCCCTCCACTGCCCCCTTTCTCTCTCCCTCCATCTCCTCTCTGGCTCCCCCAGGGACACACGCCTTGGCCAGGCCCCAGGAACCAAGAACCAGGGAGTCAGGACCAGGGGGACAAAAAAGGGAAAAACAAGAAAGCAAGGCTGTGATGTATAGCAGGGTTGATTGCACAGGCGAATGTGGGGTGAATTTAAGGGAAATGGCAGGATGTTTGAGTTTTTTTGGCAAGATTTATAAATCGCTTGAAAACGTTCATGGGACAGCAGGAATGCCAGGAAAGTTTTTCAGGATTATGGGTTACTCTTATGTTGAAATGATATGTGATAAGCTGATAAAAAAAATATTTATTAGTATGTATAAAGTAGATTCTAATCCTAGTTTTTAGGAAATAACATGCGTTTGGAGAAAACCCCAGAAGAGGTTTGTGTCCTTTTTAAATGATTACATGTTAGTACATACATCAAGTTTGCATTAGCTACAGTATATGGAGGTGTTTTACCATATTGGCTTTAGTACACTACACCGTTTTGATGTACTCTCCATCTTTTAATGTTTTATGAGCTGTAATGCTGCGGTTCTCTGACCTCCCTCTCACCCTGGTGCCACCCAGCCAGTGCGGGACTCAGGCACGATTGGCCCCTGCCAAATCTCTACAGCGGCACATCTGTTATCCATAAACGCCAGCCACTCACTTCATCTCCTTCACCCTACCCCCTCCTTTTCCTCTGCTGGTTTGCTTCTGCTTTGCCATCTGAGCCGGCCCTGTACTGTTCTCCTGCCATCTTGTTTTCTTATTCTTTTTCTTTTTTCAATTTTGCCCAAATAGGCAGTGGTTACCTTATTACTGTTTTTTCAGAACCCTGTGCACTTTATTTTGTTCCATTGGAAAACTCTCACCCATTATATCCTAACCAGAAGCCAGCCGATTGTGGTGGCTGTAGAGCTGCAGAATAATCCTGGTCCAAGCCACCAGCAATAACGTCTTTTGGTATTCCCATGGCCCAATCAAAGCCGAATACCTTTACTGTCTTTATAAGATATCTTAATTGTACCTCTCCCGTTTGGCTTTTCGTCTTAAGAAACGCTTTACTTTTACTCAACACTCGGTAAACTGAACATTTCCTTATGTAAAATGCAGGGATGTTTTCGGGTGTTCTTGTGGCTCTAGAGGAAAGCTCCTCATCTACATTCCATTCATAAGCTGCTTAAAGTTAAGAACAATCTCCAGTGTGGGAGGATTAGATTTCCTCTTTAGATCATAAGCATTTGGCCAGGCGCACCACACCCATTAGCTTTAAAAAAGATGTGTTTAATACGTCCTCACTGAATACCCAGTGTGCACTACAGTCTAAAACAACGAACAAAAGAAAATAAATTGAGTGCCTTAACTTAACCGTCCAAAGCTTCAACTGCACCCCTAGGCAATAAAGAAGCACTACCCTTGTTTTATCATTTTTTTTTACTTTTTCCACTGTAATCAAATTTACTGTGCAAAAAAAGCAAAAAAAAATCGCATACTGAACTTTTGCTCTCTGATATCCTGGATCGTTCCACCCTTTCCAAGCTCAAGCATTTACCTTCTCTTTTCCCAGACATTGGCAAGAATCTATAGTGGGGTCCCAACAGAACCCTGGGATGAATCATGTAGCTGCAAGTGTGCAAGAGCACTGTCTTGTGATAAATATTACAAACCATAAATCATCCTTTCTCAGAATAATATTAGGATGGGGGGAGCAAGGGAGACATATTGTATGCAGAGAAACATTGAGATCTAGAAAGAAAACAAAAGTAGGGTCAGATTTTGTGTGCGCGTCTGAATGGTGGTGAAAATGGAACTTCAGGTCAGAGGGACCACTGGGGAGTGGGAGTGGTGGAGGAGGAGGACCAGAGGATTGTGGAAACACAGCCAGCAGCCTCAGACTTAAGCCATGTACTTTGTCCAGAAAGTTTTAAAGAAGCCTGAGATTTGCATATACATTCGCCAGCATATCACCTAACAGATTTATGCATCAGTAGCCAAGTGAGGTACAAAAGGTCATCTGTGGTTCGATTTGAAGATGAATTCTTAATGGAATGATTGGATATGTGCACACGGAGAGGTAAAATGTTGTCAATGCCCCCAACCCCACCCACACCCATAAGACCTAAAGTCTTATCTTTAAAGATGAAAATGCCCAGAAATAATCTTTTAAAAATAAAAAATATATATATTTTTCTTTTTGAAGTTGCTGGTTAGAAACTGAGCTCTGATTTCACATGTTCTCTTTACCCACAATCTTCTACATTTCTTATCCACCATGAAAACATGCAAGAATGTGTGAGCCTGCATTTTACCATAGAATGCTCGTTTCTGCCTTGTACCAGAAGTTGACCATGTGTCAATGTCTATAGCTGGAGAGTATTAAAAATGATAAATCGAATCAAGAATAAACATCCAAACATCAATCGTCAAAAGCTCTGACAGCCAAGAGACTTTATTTTAATACAGACATGCCATCTAGTGGCCATTACACAAAATGCTGCAATACACTGTCAGTTATGTGGTACTTTTTAGAACTGTATAAACAACACAATAATAGACAGATAGTGTGAAAGTCGTGTCCACTGCCCCCCCCCCCCGACCCCAAAAAGTCCATAATCATCTTTCTACTCCATATCAATATCATGGAGATCCTCTGGCTCCTCTTTCTTTACCCAGGGCACAGGGGAAGGCACATAGGGGGCATATGTCCAGCGAGGATATACTCTTTTATACAGATTCATCAAAACTGTGTCCTGAGAGCGCAGTTGACTGTCAAACACACATTTCATGTGACCATGTGTTCCTGTGTTTAAAAAAAAAAAACAAAAAACCAACACATTTTATTTAAAGCTTATACTGCATCCGCCATGTAGCTTGATGGTATGGCTAAAGCCCAAGTTTGATCCCAGCACAGGACAGTCCACCAGTCCACAGTCCACCACCCTCACTTCCATTTGTTTTTAACTTTAAGATGAAAATACCCAGAAATAGATCATTTAAAAATAAAAAATATTTATTTTTTTTTCTCTCTTACCCAAAGCCTCCTTAATGTGTCCTCTCCGGCCCCATTTGGTGCGCAACTCTACTGGCTTGAACCACAGAATATCATCTACAGGGAAATCCAAAAAAAAGTGATTCATTTGTATGTTGCAAACACTGCTGCTCATATAGTTTCACACAACCACTAATCATGCTACTTACCCCTGTTAAAGAACATGTAGCGGACAACTGCAGAACGGCTGTTAATTTTGAAGGGGTGTCCACTTAACACAATTCTCTTCAGTACCACACGCTGAGGGTCACAGCTCAGAAGGCTGCCAGTGGCCACCAGGTCCTGCATTCCTAAAACAGGAGGAGTCAGTGAACAATCGGCTCATTAGAAACACTTTTTACAGTGAAACATGACCAGGATGTATGCCATTTTACCATTGGGCCTCTGTTTAAAGAGCAGGACCCCGGCAGTCGGGAAGGTGATTGGAGCATAAACAGACACAACCGTTGGAGTATCAGCACGGAGAAAACGCTCCAGCTTATGTTTGTTTCCTAAAAAAAAATGTATATTGTATGAAACGATCAACCATTACACATAATTAGCAGTACCATTTATTAAAGGCCGAGTTTGAATACAGACATTTTTTACTAGTACTTGTTTATACAAAAACACACTCCATTATTAAAAGCATACCCCTTCATCATTGTTACCAAAGACTGCCCACACATTCATTCATCCATTAATTCATCTTCTATAACCACAGCCACAGGGGTCTGCTGGAGTCTATCCTAGCACATATAGGGTCCCCAGTCCATTGCAGGGCCACACAGACAAACTACAAACACTCACACTTAATCCAATCAGCCAATCAACCTAACGTACATGTTTTTGGACTGTGGGAGAAAACCAAAGCACCTGGAGCAAAGCAAGCAATGGGAGAACATGCGAACTCTGCACAAAAATACCCCTTGCCTGGGAATCGAAACCCGGGATTGGCTGTAATGCAACTGTGCTAACCACTATGCCACCGCACCGCCTCTGCCCACATACTTATATGGAAGAAAATGTACTTATCCAATATTTTCTATATTAAACATGATTGTTTAAAATATTTACCTTAAGCTTAAGGGCTTACCAGTGGCAGCTTAGTGGTGCTGGGAATTATAGCCTTCCTAACTCAATGTGCTACCCTTTTTCACCACATCCTAACAAGGGTAAACTGACACCAAAATCTTTATATGTTTAAGTGCCATACCGCTGGTGTGCTGAGAGAAGACTGGAGAAGCTCGGAAGCGTCTGAAGCCACATTGGAACACCAGTTCCTCTTTGGATGCAATGGGTTCTGTGAATCCAGGCTGCCGTCGTACCAGCATATGCATTACCGACATCTACAAACAAAGCACAGATCAAGAACTACTTCAAAAATCAGATTACAAAAATCGTTAAGCTCTTATTCTGGATAGATGCTTTTACTTCTACCTTTTGTTCATGTGGGAGCAGAGAGACCAGAACCAAAGGTTTGCCTTCTTGATAATTCTCCATTACTGACACAGGAACATCATCAATGTGCAGCATCACGTACCAGCCAACCTGCACGATACGATTATGTCATCCATCATGAGCTCAATACCATAAGCTTAATACCATGAGTAGGAGTTCATTAACTCTATCAGTTTCTATTAGTGTCCCTATCAGTCTTCCTCTCTCTGTCCACATCTCCCCCTAGCCCCTTCCCTGACCCTCTCCCCCTAGCCCCCATTCCCCGACCCTCTACCCCTAGCCCCCTACTCCGACCATCTCCCTCTAGCCCCCTACCCGTCCCTCTCCCTCTAGCCCCTTGCTCTTACCTCTCCTTCTAGCCCCTTCCCTCTAGTCCCTACCCTCTAGCCCCTTCCCCATTCCCCCCCTCTCCTTCACTTATCCCTCTCTCACCATAGCCCCCTCCTCCTCAGTGGCTGCCTCGGCCAGGACGCGGCGTCTGGTGTGCTCAAAGTTCTGGAACTGGAAGATGCGCGAGTAGTCATGAGGCAAGTTCTCCATGGGGTCCCATGGAGAGGAGCGGAAACTCTTCAGACCTCTGTACTTCTGAAATCTGAGACACATCCCCAAACAAACAAAGCTGTGAGTCTGATCTTTGCTCTTTACTAAACAATCCATGTAGGTGTCGCATTTCAAAGTGTGTCCGACTGCCTGTGAGGAAGGAAGAATTAATATAAGCAAGAGGCTGAAGCAGCTGGATGTCGAAGAGCATCAATACACACAGGCTTTTTTTAATAATAAAATGTGATCATAAAAATACACACACATTACACACTTATGTTGCGGCTGTGTTCAAATGCATGATGGAGTTTACAATACACTACATATCAACAAAACACATGCAAGAATAAGGCAATAATGCAAGATCATACGCAAAATTTTAGAGTTTTAAGACTGAAAACATTAAAACATAAGCCCTTATTTAAAATTTTGCATTGCGTGCTGAATAATGCATCATTTGATATGACTATAGTTTTTTTCTTTAATGTCATGCGGTCTTACGTCGTATTGTACCAGACTTCTTGTTTCTTCCTCACCTTGTTCTAGCAGGAAGATCTAACGGAGTGTCCACTTCATCAGGGAACATTTCGTGTGAGCGAGCTTCCCGATAGCGTTTTAGCCCATCTTCTTCCTCGGCCTTGTTCATGGCTTCATCATACTTCTGCTCGGCTCCAGCACGGCCTGTAGAGCTTATTTCCTCCTCTTCCTCATCATCGTCATCATCATCAATATCCTTTTCGCTTCCATGACAAGCCTCACTAGCCTAAATGTCGACAGAGTAAACAAGTAGTGAATGATGAAATATCAGTCGTTTTCAGCCTATGAGCAATTCTAATGACAACGATGATAATTGTTTCGCAATAATTTATAGGGCAGAAAGTGACACAGCTAAGATATTCAGTCCTATTGGTACAAATGAACTAAAAAATACAGAGATTTCACTGCAAATTGTAATTCCCTTCACACAAACACTTTTTGGTTAAACACAAGGATTATACTTGGTCCAAAAATCTATTTTAACCTTTGATTTCCATTACTAAACATAGACAGCCTTTGTGGAGAGCGAGCATGTGTTCTGGGAGATGGGGAAAGGGGGCAAGACATACTGCTGGGGTGAATCCACACCCTGGTGGGGTCAGGCTGCAGAACAATCACAGGTGCACTAATAAAAATAATCTTCCCCAATCATCTGTGGTACCACTTCCCTCCTTGTTAACATCTTGCATTGTAAAGCCCTCTTTGGTGCTCAACCAGACATCAAACACATGCTAATTGGGATTAAAGCCTGCGTACAGAAGGAGCTTCCCCTCTTTGCTCCTTTCAAGCATAGCTGGTATAAATAAATGGCCGCCTGCTCTGCAAGCCGCAACAGGAAGCCCTGTCCAAAGTGGAGGAAGTTAGGAGGCTTCTCTCGGGACAAACTTGCCGCTCCAAACACTATTGTTGCGCTGCACAGCCTGGCACTAAGACTAAGAGGCAGACGGTGAAAAAACAAACAATGCCGCCCCACCATGCAGCGCACAAAGAACCAGTCACGTATGCACTGTTCCGCCGGTGGTGTGTCTGCCCTACTGCCCGCTAGTAGCCAATCAGGCCTGCTTTCTGCCTTTATATACTCGCGCAGTATGCAATGTAAGCCTGCACAGTAAATATCAAGTTGCTTGACCTGCTTTGTTCTTATTGCTCACTACCTTTCTTTGCTGCCAGCTTGGACAACACCATGGTAACAAAAACAATACCACCATATACTAATGGCTTTAAGCTACTATTTTTATGGCTCTGTTCACAGGCTTTGGAGCCAGGATACCCAAACATGCTTAAAACAAACTACATCCAGATTTATAGGTACAGAAAAAAAATTCCATTAAAAAAAATTCCTGAAAAACAATAACTTAATGGAGGCATTTCAAGCCATTTCAAGCCTGTGTTTCGACTTCAGGAGTTTAAGTAAATACCTGAGACTCATTTTCAACATCCTCGTCCATCATGTCATCGGCAAAATCAGCATCGTCACAGCTGTCAAGCTCGTTGTCGTCATCATC